>JACXGM010002054.1:14903-49576 GCA_016801145.1 Umbra pygmaea | reverse complement strand
CAGGGTAGTCCGTCCATATTGCATACTTGGGGTGGCTCGGAGAGTTCAGACTAGCTACCTGACAGTTCCAGAGTTACACGCCCGTGAGGCCCTGTGATTGAACTTGCTTCGCTAACACATAAAACATATGGAGTCAGATTTATAGATATTATGTATCTACGAGGCAATTAAGATCAATAAGATCATTCTCCACGCTTTCCATTAAGCAATTAGTTATCTGTTTAATTCATAACATTACCACTTAGGGAAAAGGAAATATATTATTTATTAATGTATTAATTTCATTTGCATATTAATGGTATAATATTCTCCTAAATTCCCATAACTACATTACCCCATACATTTTATTTTGCTAATTCCATTATACTTCTTCCAAGTTCAGTTTTTTCCATGTCATTTTATTTTCTGAATCTCACAACTCCATATAATCCCTCTCCATAATATCACCAGTATTCCTGGATGGGATCCATTGCCCTAGGCAGTAGTGGTGTGCTTCAGCTATTTTTCACCCACCCACCACTGCATCATCAACCAGACGATTAAATGACTGTGGCATGCAAAAATATTTATCTTAAGCACTTTATAAATATTTCTGAGAAAAAAAGGTGACTTTGAGCAATAGAAAAGTCTACGGTCAAACTACAAATATAGTAAAGGGACAAAGTCACATTTTCTCAGTCAAAACATGTTAAAGAAATACTCCATACCCCTAAATCTGGTCATGTTTGGTAATTGCCAACTCAGCCGCTGAATGCGCTTAAAAGGTATTTAGCGACTGTCATGTCGGAAACATGACCGGCACAATGATTTTGAGCTGTTAAGAGGTCTGGAATGTTCATTCAAGTGTACAGCAAATTCATGTATGGAATTACAGAACCCTTGCTAGTTTACGTTTGCAGTTTGAATTGCATATCACTAACTGCTCTAACAAATCTCCCTGTTTCTCATTACAGTCACGTTGTTGATGAGCTGAAAGAGCCAGCCCTGCCCTTTCTACGGATCCTACTGCAGCACATATGCTTCCGGGTAAACCCACCTTTACCATTAAATGCCATTTATACATAATGTCTATTTTAAACTAATCTTAGCATTTAAAAATAGAAATTAGCATTGGCATTCGATACAAATGGGATGTTACATTTATGCTGGTGTGGGGTTCCAGATGGTGGACAAGACTGACTACCGACTGCATGGGGCCAAAGCTGTGGCCAAGCTGCTTGCCAAAATGCCTTGCGCCGATTATGCGTCATTCATCAAGTGGTTGTTTGAATACTCCAGACACTCCAAGGTATGCTCTGCCACGTATGACTTGCTTAAGCTGTAAGCTTACCCCCCCTTGGACTATCCTTACTGCTGTCGTTTCCTCCAGGTGGCCTACCGGATGTTTGCCATGGATGTTGCCATGGTTTTGTTGGAGCAGCCAGAGAGGGACCCAGATGAAAATTTGGACCCAGAGCTGGTCACCTTCCTGCCTCACAGGTTCTTGGTCCACAACATGGTGTTTGGACGTCGCTCAGATGCCTCACCCACCGTTCGGAGTCACGCACTTACTTGCCTGGCCCAGTGCCTGGAGCTGCCCTCCATCAATGCCACACGCAGTGTCAAAGAGCTCTTCTTCACCAGTGAGTCACAGAGAAATAGAAGTGCTTGGGAAGCCTTTCTAAAACATATTGTTTAACAAGCTACCCATTACTATACACTGGAGGTAGTTAGGCCCCAGCAAAAGGTACACCTAATATATAGTTGACTTAAAAATGCAGTCTTTATTAACAAAATAAGGTTTTAAACCTCCCATTTTGACCTAGATGTGTAATGCTATTTCTATGTAAATAATCTCTAAGAATAATTACTGTCATACCTCATGTAGTTACAGTGCCTTGCGAAAGTATTTGGTCCCCTTGAACATTTCAACCTTTTGCCACATTTCAGGCTTCAAACATAAAAATATAAAACTGTATATTTTTGTGAAGAAGCAACAACAAGTGGGACACAATCATGAAGTGGAACAAAATTTATTGGATATTTCAAACTTTTTTTTAACAAATAAAAAACTAACAAATTGGGTGAGCAAAATTATTCAGCCCCTTTACTTTCAGTGCAGCAAACTCTCCAGAAGTTCAGTGAGGATCTCTGAATGATCCAATGTTGACCTAAATGACTAATGAGGATAAATAGAATCCACCTGTCTCCGTATAAATGCACCTGCTCTGTGATAGTCTCAGAGGTCCGTTGAAAGCACAGAGAGCATCATGAAGAACAAGGAACACAACAGGCAGGTCCGAGATACTGTTGTGGAGAAGTTTAAAGCCGGATTTGGATACAGAAAGATTTCCCAAGCTTTATACATCCCAAGGAGCACTGTGCAAGCGATAATATTGAAATGGAAGCAGTATCAGACCACTGCAAATCTACAAAGACCCGGCCGTCCCTCTAAACTTTCAGCTCATACAAGGAGAAGACTGATCAGAGATGCAGCAAAGAGGCCCATGATTACTGTGGATGAACTGCAGAGATCTACAGCTGAGGTGGGCGAGTCTGTCCATTGGACAACAATCAGTCGTATACTGCACAAATTTGGCCTTTATGGAAGAGTGGCATGAAGAAAGCTATTTCTGAAAGATCCATAAAAAGGTGTCATTTACAGTTTGCTACAAGCCACCTGGGAGACACACACCAAACATGTGGAAGAAGGTGCTCTGGTCAGATGAAACCAAAATTGAACTATTTGGCAACAATGCAAAATGTTATGTTTGGCGTAAAAGCAACACAGCTCATCACCCTGAACACACCATCCCCACTGTCAAACATGGTGGTGGCAGCATCATGGTTTGGGCCTGCTTCTCTTCAGCAGGGACAGGGAAGATGGCTAAAATTGATGGGAAGATGGATGGAGCCAAATACAGGACGGTTCTGGAAGAACCAGATGGAGTCTGCAAAAGACCTGAGACTGGGACGGAGATTTGTCTTCCAACAAGACAATGATCCAAAACATAAAGCAAAATCTACAATGGAATGGTTCACAAATAAACATATCCAGGTGATAGAATGGCCAAGTCAAAGTCCAGACCTGAATCCAATCGAGAATATGTGGAAAGAACTGAAAACTGCTGTTCACAAACGCTCTCCATCCAACTTCACTGAGCTTGAGCTGTTTTGCAAGGAGGAATGGGCAAATAGTTCAGTCTTTCGATGTGCAAAACTGATAGAGACATACCCTAAGCGACTTACAGCTGTAATCACAGCAAAAGGTGGCGCTACAAAGTATTAACTTAAGGGGGCTGAATAATTTTGCATGCCCAATTTTTCAGTTTTTATTTGTTAAAGTTTGAAATATCCAATAAATTTCGTTCCACTTCATGATTGTGTCCCACTTGTTGTTGCTTCTTCACAAAAAATTACAGTTTCATATCTTTATGTTTGAAGCCTGAAATGTGGCAAAAGGTCAAAAGTTCAAGTGGGCCGAATACTTTCCCAAGGCACTGTATGAAATTACAATTTAAAGTTGGGTGGTTTTGAAGACATTGGGTACAAATACAGTACATGATGTAGTACACAATATTGGGCTGATGTAGTGTTGTTCCATAAACACATTGAGAGTAATTCTCATTGAATCATGTCTGCATGGGGTCCCTGTGGCGCACTGGGCTAAGTTGCTGCATTACACGACAGTCTATGTCATGATAGTCAAAGGTTCGAGCCTGACTATGGGTTCTCTGACTTTCCCTGGGCCTCATGAGGCAACACAAATTGGCAGAGTGCTGCCCAGGATTTGGGTTCGATAAATCAGATTATCCATCCTGCCACGTCGGTCTCCAGAAACACTTTGTGTCCAGATCGGGTGCTTGTGGGTTCGATCGCGGAAGTGTCGTCTGTGAACGTAATCATCCTGTGCGTGATCTGACTAAAGGTTGGGTGAGCAGTGTGAAAAAGAATTGGCACCTGGGTGACGTGATTAGATGAACCATTTGTGTGCCCTTGGTCATCCTACAGATCTGTTCGAGGAGTCACGGAGCTGCCGACAAGGCAGGATTAGAGGGAATTGAGAGGGGAGTAGAATAGGGGAAAAGGGAATAGAAAATCATGTCATCATTACCTGACATTTATATACTGTAGTTGGGTGGGTGGGACTGATTTAAACTCAACTGAAGATGAATATGAATAATACTGAACTTTAGTGTTTGTATACTCTCTGTTTCAGCATCTGCACAGACTGTTTTGGACAGTGACGGTTCTAATGGTAAGCTCTACAACAGCGATACTCATTCCTGCTCCTGCGAGCCACCATTCCATAGGTTTTCATTCCGATTCCAGTTGAGTTTTTAATAAGAAATCTACCCATCTCCGTTCCTTTTTTAGGAACTTTACATCAACAGACCACCCAAAAAACCTTTAAGACTTTACCTTTCAAGACCATTGAGATCACCAGTAATGAAAATTCAAGTTTTGCGTGTAAGTAAAAAAGTACCAGTAATTGTCAATGCTTTAAGGTGTTCGGTTGTTAAGTAGACAAGTGTTAAGGCCCGTTGGCACTAATGTGATGTTTTTGTTTTCTGTAGCAAAGGAGACAATTGTTTTCCTGAAGCGCCGCGTGAGTGACCCAAAGACCAACGTGAGGAAGTCTGCCCTGCAGGTACATACATCAGTATCTTCATGTTTTAACACTTGATAAAACTCTGGTTCTTCTTTGTTCTGTGCATTATTTATGCAGCAAAGTCTAACATTCATTCTGAAGAATAGGATCTCTAGTTAAGAGCCATTGTGCTCAAGCGTGATGGACCCATGGGGTAAAGTCAAAAGGATATTTGTGTAAAGTGTGTGCACCCCTGATTTTGTAATTACTAATTGGTTTGGGAGTATGACAGAACCCCATTTTCTAAATTCTTGGCAATCTTAACTGTTTTAGGCAATAATGGGACTACTGAAACACAATGTGATCCTGCTCAATGAGGTGAACCTGACTGTGCTGTCAGAGCGCACCCGTGACCCCGCCCTGTCTGTTAAGAAGAAGGCTATGCAATGCCTCATGGAACTTCTAACTGTGAGTACCCCCTATTGTAATGACACTTGTGTAATATCATCATCATGAGCAAAGCAACACTTCTAACCTTCTAAATGTGGGTCATCCATAGTCCAGAGTTTAGGCCTCGAACGTCTCTTGACATCAAGTCAATTGGAATGGACTTTGATACTCTACAGCAGTGGTTCCCAAACCTCTCCTCGGGGACCCCCAGACAGGCCATGTTTTTGTTTTAACCCTGAAATGGCACACCTGATTCAATTAGTCAAAGGTGTAATGTGTAGTTGACTAATTGAACCAGTTGTGTCATTTCAGGGTGAAAATAAAAACATGGCCTGTCTGGGGGTCCCCGAGGAGAGGTTTTGGAACCACTGCTCTACAGAGTGGCCATAATGTGCTTATTATAGTGATCTTCACAATTACAGTAGGAGTCTTTTACACCAGAATATTAAAGCAGTGTGGTCAAAGGCCTAATTAAAATAACAATTTGATTCCCTATAACCCATGTTTAAACATTTTTGTATTTCTTTGATACTTTCAAATGTTTTCTTATGTTTGGAACAAACCAATATGCAATATCGGCATCTTCAGCAGGAGAATCGTGAGCTAAGCAATACTATTGTTAGGCAAACTGTCTGTTAGGTGGATTTTTGCCTTTGTCCAGTAATATGTGTCAGTTGTTAGTTACACAATTCAAACCACAGATGTTGTTTTGATGGATTCTGGAATTTACACATTTTTTGAAGGAATTGGTTTCCCTCGTAGAATAAAAATTCAGGTTCTGTGTATTTAGTATGTACCTTTGTACT
The DNA here is from genome assembly GCA_016801145.1 of Umbra pygmaea. Taxonomy (NCBI): domain Eukaryota; kingdom Metazoa; phylum Chordata; class Actinopteri; order Esociformes; family Umbridae; genus Umbra; species Umbra pygmaea. Next base: position 43,750 of record JACXGM010002054.1, on the reverse strand, counting down.
GGCAGGGTAGCAAGCTGATTTTCTTTTGCTATGCCAGAAATTGCTTTAATGCAGAGTTTTTAACGCAGATTAATAATTGCAAATGCAGAAAAAATATCGACTTGCATTCTAAAAACGTAGGTGTATTGGTAGGGTGACGAGACATCTCGTCCTTTTACCGGGAAAGCACCATATTTCAACTCGTTTCCAGGTGCCCTGATTTATTTTTTAAATACTTTGTCCCGTATTTTCACTTGGTCCTGTTTTCTGATTAGTTTGACTTTCTGCCCATTCGAATGTGACAGGTTCTCATGATTTGCCACGCCTGTCAGTCTTAAAGATAGATCCAATCACGCTTTAGTTCCCACGTGCTGCCAAGCACCTCTGCGTGTGAATCGTAACATACATTTTTTGAAAGCTGATGCAATACTCATTTATACTGTCTATGATGCAATACATCAATTATGTGTACATGGATGCAAAAACGCAGCCACTAGAAACACAAACTGCTAAGGTGAGTTGTACAAAACCTTTTTAGTAAACTCTGTGTACACAATGTTCTCAATGCTCGAGTTAATGTGTACAGCCCCCGGTGATACTTTGAGCAAAGTTTCATGCTGTGTCGAGCCTTCTTAGTGTTTTAAAAATAGTGATTTTGATGCCGTCATAGTAGTGCCCCTATCACTCCCGTTCAAAAGGCGATTTGACCGAAACAAAAAATACGGAAAATCTTAAAAGTGGCGTTTCCGGTCCAATAATGCTTTTAAACGAAAGTTTGACTCAGTACATTAACAAAAATACCCTAGGTTGCATTTGGGCGAGAGCTACGCTTTAAAGTCGTCATAAAGAACTATAATTTGACTATGGAAATTGGTTTTTGTATTTCACAATTCATTATTACACAAAGAGGAGGAATGAGATGGCTGTTTGGCTAATCCAACAGGTACCTTGTTATACTAATACATCATTGTTATACTAATACATCATTATTATAGAATTATGTGAAAGTACGCCTATGTGTTGTTAGAAAGCACGAGTGACCCACTGAGACCAAGGGAGCCAACTCAGTGGTGTGTATGTGGTGCAAAACTCATGTCTTCCCTCGCCTGTGTCGGCATCCTCTGTTTAGGCCCAGCCAGAGAGTTCCCTGGTACAGAAGGCGTGGTTGCGCGGTGTGGTGCCAGCGGTGGTGGACACAGAGAGTTCAGTCCAGGAGAAGGCGCTAGAGTGCCTGGAGCAGACCATTCTCAAACAAGTAAAGAGCCACAGCTCATACAGCTACAGGGATGTACAGCAGACACTGGCCTGGGACCTGCTTCGCCTGCTGTGTGATAACTGCCAAGACCTCAGGTAAGTGCACAATTACACTGCTCTGCTGAAGGGTTTGTTAAGTAGAGGCTCTATAAACGTTGGTGTTCTGGTAGATTGTCTTCAGCTAGGCGTGGTCGCTAAATTAACAGATATCGTCCACAATATCCAGGCAGCTGGGGCAGCTAGCCATATGATGTAAACGCTGGCATAAATTTCTTCATATTTTAACATTAAACAAAGCTGTTTCAATTTTATTTTCATCTAACTAACAAAAAATACATTGTGTACTAAATAAATGTGGCAAATCAGGAAGGAATCTCTCCTATTGCATTGCATGACTCTGCTTGTGGCTACTAACCCTATTAAAAAATGTAAAGTGTGCGAAGCCCAACAACGGCCAACGCTCAGCGAAGCCCAACAACGGCCAACGCTCAGCGAAGCCCAACAACGGCCAACGCTCAGCGAAGCCCAACAACGGCCAACGCTCAGCGAAGCCCAACAACGGCCAACGCTCAGCGAAGCCCAACAACGGCCAACGCTCAGCGACAGACAAAAGAATGGCAGAAAGCTGTTTTTTGCTATGTTTGTTGTTGTGGATACTATGGCTAAGACAGCTAAGAACTTGAAAGTTTTTGTTTCCCCTCTGAATGTAAAGATTGGAGAATTATTTTGGTTCAAACCTGGTGTGTACTAAAAAATGTAAAGGACATTTCTGTTCTCCTACTCTCCAGTCGGTACTTCAGCAGAGCCTTCACTGTGTGGTCCAAGCAGAACAAGTTCACTGCCGCCTTCATCAACAACCTTATCTCCCACACGGAGGCAGAGCATGCTGCTGGGGCATGGTTACTTCTTTCTAAGGTGGCCAGCTCCTGCCCCAGACTGGACTATGGCAAGATTCTGGATGCCTGGGATGAGCTGGTCAGGTCAGTGTTGATCAGACTATTGATAGAGAAATGTATCTGAAAGTAAAGTGTAATTATGAGTAGGGTTGGGTCAAAACCGATTCTTGAAAAACTGAAAAAAGACATTAAAGAAAGGCTCTTTCATTGTTTTTTATAATTTAAAATTATTTAAATTTAACAATATTAACGTTTTAAAGTATTTAAATATAGCTATAATAAGTAAACCTAAGTCACCTACCACACAACTACAATAATTTAACAATAACTAACAGTTACACTATGTATGCTAACTAAACCAGCTTCAAACTTTAGCAGTTCTTTTGCAGAAAGATTACCATATTCGCCTTCTCTGGCAATATATGGGACGTCCTCTACTGACTCATTCTTTTACGCTGTCGTATCTCAGACATTCTCCCAAATTAAGTTGTCAGGAAACTATTTTGAAAGCATGTATGCAAACATATTTCGGGTGTTTTTACGATTGAACTGCCCGTTTTATTATTAGGCTATATTCGTCCTGTTACGTTGCACTTGCACATTCCATTTTGCCGGTTCATGCGAGAACATTCCACACATTCCATAGCGTTCTAAAGTAATAACGTTCATGGTTAATGTTAGCCATGTGGTTACCATTGACTGTATATAGGTGGTTACTGAGGTTAAGGTTAGGATTAGGGTTAACACTACTAAAAATGTGTATATATAATGTGCGACATGTTTGAATCCCGCTGGATTGGAGAAAACGCACACAAAGCTTCCATCTGGATTTGATCTTGCAAACTCAGGGATTAAAGTCGGGAAAGTGTGACATTTTAAAAGTAGCCTACTTTTACGGTAGCTAGCTAACGGTAGACTACAGAGAAAGTGTGATATTTTTACGTTCGTTTCGGATCATCAACTGAGTGAAAATATTTCAGTTGACACATTAAGTGGAACTGAAATGAGGAAACAGTCTTTGGTTCTGATCCGGTCTGATTCCTACCGGTTGCGTAGGAACCGGTTCCATAGTGGATGAATCGATTAATCTGATCAAATCATACTGAAAAAAATCAATTTCATTCAAAACTTTTATTAAAAATTCACAATTTTAACAATTGAATGACCTAAATATATGCAATTTTTTGAAACTCCGACATGACAGATTGTTTTTTATGAAAGGCTCGAAACAATGCAATTTGTTCTAGCTCACTCCTTTCATTCATTACAGTGTCTCAATTTGACATAATGTTAGAAAATGTACACTTTGAAATAGATTAATCATTACATTGCCATAAATGTAAAAAGTGATTCATCTCTACCGTGTAGTGTTAATTAGTTTGCTAGACTAATATTAATTATACTGCGTCAGGTCTACCACAGATGTTAGCCAGCTAGTTAAATACACTTGTCATTCAATATTGAAGTGACTTAACATACCTTTTTAAGAGGGTTCCCAAGCAAAAACCAGCTATTAGAAAACCTAGAATATCTACTTGCTGTCAGATGAAATATTCCTCATTTTAGAATGCAACGCATGCTATTTACTAGTAACTTGTCCTGCCGTTGAGTCCTCTTCGTCCATGGCTCCAACATGTTTTCTTTTTAAGTGCTCCCTCTTCAATTTAATGTGAAGTGCAGCCATACTATCGAATATTTTTGTTGGCAGAGGTTTCTCCACCTCCATGTTTTAAATGTTTTTATTCTTGAAGTGACGTAGGCAGCTTTTCGGCACAATGTGCAAAGAAATAGACCCAACGAATGAATTAAATTTGTTGGCAACAATTTTAATAATCGATTTTATTGATTTCGTCGATTTGTTGCAGTCCTATGGTTCAATGTAGGGCAAGATGTATATAGAACGGTGTAATCTGCATAGAGGTGGATCAGTGTCACCAGCAGCAAGAGCAACATCATTAATATATACAGAGAATAGGGTTGGCCCAAGAATCACACATTGTAGCACCCCCATAGAGACTGTAAAAGTTAGGGTCAAGAGTATGGAGGACCAAGTCTGCCAAAGTATGAAATAAATAAATAAATATATGCATCAATAAAAAATAATTATACATAAAAATATCAAAATATAAAATTATACATTTATTAATCAATATTATTTCCCTATTTATTTATGTGATAATTTATTTCTGTTTATATTTATTTTTATATTAATTTATTTCCATTTTTTTTTCTTGATTTATTTATTTCTGTATATATATATTTTTGTATATAATACAGTCATAAATATATACACATAAATAAATAAATACAGAAATAAAAGAATATGGAAATAAATAAATAGGGAAATAATATTGATTAATAAATGTATAATTTTGTATATTTCTTATTTTGGCAGACTTGGTCCTCCATACAAGAGTGGTTCATGTGGTGCAGGGTCCGCGTGGCGTAGTGGGATAAGTCGCTGCATTGCAGGACATTCTAAGTCATGATAGGCAGTGGTTCGAGCCTGACTATGGGTTCTCTGACTTTCCCCGGACCTCATGCAAGAAACTGTGCAAATTGGCTGAATGCTGCCTGGGATTTGGTTTAGATGAGTCAGATTAGTTATCCTGCCACGTCGCTCTCCAGCAACTGCTTGTGTTCAGATCTGTAAATTAAATTGCAGAAGTTGGAACGTAATCATCCTGTGCATGATCTGACTATATGCTTTCGTGTTAAGTAAAAAGTGTGAAAAGCATCAGCGGCTCGGGCAACATGTGGTTGGAGGAAGGCAGGCGCATGTGTTTTGACTGAAGGCTTCTGTGTTGATTGAGCAGTGGGATAAGAATGGGGTGGCCCTAAATGCTCTCTACTATCCCACTCATGTCCAAGGAGTTGCACAGTTGCCAACAAGGCAGGGTCGGGGGAAATGGTAACTGACCAATTGGATTGGTAGGAAATAAGAAAAAAATACAATGTTACTACTTCCAGGAACTGGGAAAGCAAAATATTATTTAAACACACACCAAGCCAATCGAAGAATTTTGATACTCTTTTATTTTTTGTATTACCCTTCATTTAAACATGGAAGACTAAGACCAGAGTTTCTTTTACAGTTGTGCCCTGTGATATAAAAATTGTATAAAAATAACAGCCAAGCAACTAAAACAGAACAGAAGTATAAAATCTATTTCATTAACATAAATAAACACAAAACCAGACTTTAAAAGAAACAACAATAACAATAGAAAGGTCATGTAACAGACATAAAAATGTGCTTAAAATTTGCTCCGAATATCATTCCATGAGTGTGAAGCATGGTATTCAAACATTTTTACCTACCTCAGCATTAACCCGAGATGTCTCTAGTAATAAAAAGTCCTGAGCCCAAGTCTGATACGTATTATTTGATTCATTTTTTTAAATTTAAATAACTCAGTAGTTTATATACTATAGCCTTATAAATACCAGCCAATGTCTGGATCCTCTAAAATTGAAGGAGTCCCAGGCAACTGAAGTGCATAGCAAATAGGGCTGTGCAATATTCACATTGCGATACAATAATGCACTCCAGAGCCTGTTCATCTGGCAACACTATATAATGCCCGCAACACAAACTTGGATATTTCATTTCAAAATAATAGGGCTAGTTTTAATTCGTTGCAATAAACATTGAATTCATTGTAAAGCTAGTAAATTGTAACAAATCAATTGTATTGTGTGTAAAGAAATAATAAGATTATGTGATAGCAAGAATGGCACATTTAACATGTTTTTAATAGCTGATTATTAAAAACATTAACAAATACATTGTACACAATTTGATTGAATATATTGTCAGTGTCTCATGTAAAAAAACGTAAGTAGATTTGAAAATCATTCACTAGTCTATTACCCAAAATACACTAATTGTAGCAACATATGAACATGGACCCACTACCTATCTATGCAATGAACAAACAATGATTATTGTAATGAATGAGGAGCGCTATTATTTTGAAATGAAATATTAGAGTTTGTGTTGCGAGCATTTATATACTTTTGCCAGGCGAACGGACTCTGGAGTGCATATTGTATCGTGATGTGAATATCGCCAAGGCCTAATAGCAGGCAATGATGTTCATGAAAAAACTGCAGGTCAATGATGTGTGCGATTAGTTTGCTTCAGTAATAAAGGGCAGCACTACATGATATACTGCATCCAAATGTTTTAACGCTGACCCATGCATATATAGTACAACACCATAACCAAGGGCTGACATAAAATTGGCCTGTACAGCTTACTTACTATGCTGTGAAGGCCGGCCATGATTTTTTAAATTTTATTTCACCTTTATTTAACCAGGTTAATGGATTGAGAACATGTTCTCATTTGCAATAGCGACCTGGCCAAGATAAGGTGCAAGGTGACATTAAGTTACACAAAGTACAAACTATGGTCACAGTCCACCCATCATATCTTCATTGCTGGACAATAACTGAACACGGATTGACCTTATTACAATGGGCTGTGTACCTTCAGATCCCCCACCCAGTACAGCCAGAAGAGGACTGGCCACCCCCTTGAGTCTGGCCTCTCTCTAGGTTTCTTCCTATGTCCCTCCTACTAGGGAGTGTTTCCTAGCCACTGTGCATCACTTGTGTTGCTTGCTTTTGGGGGTCTCGGGCCGGGTGTCTGTCAAAGCACTTTGTGACAACTGCTGTTGTAAAAAGGGCTTTATAAAATAAATTTGATTGATTGATTGATTGATTGATTCAGGTATATAGTTACACAAATGGTATTAGGTTAGATAAAATAGTGTACATTCAATGCAAATATGGTTTAAAATAAAGAGGTAGATTATTGGAATGTTAAGTGGCAGTACAAGAGAAATAACACTAGGATAGGTAACATGATGAACATGGCGGAAAATGGTAATGTGCAAATTATACAAAGACAGCTGTGCGGTTGATTATGTGAAATATGCATTAAGGCTTTGATGGGTACCCTAGGGCATAAACGGGCAGGGCTGGAGAGGGGGTAGGGTCAACATGTGCAGTGGTCAGTCAGTAGATTTGAAAGTAATGCCTTAAAAGTAGTGTGGGACGGTGGACTCGAGTTTCAGGGAGTTGGAAGGAGAGACGGACAAATTAGGTGTGGGCTTTTGAAGCGACTAGTGAGATATACCTGCTCGAGCGCAGGTTGAGAGAGATTTATTCCTAAAAGAAAGCAAATGCTGACTTTCAGCTTCTTCACCAGCTCAGTAATATGTGTATTAAAAGAAATATTATCATCCAATGCAATTCACAAAGTACTGTCATTACCATAAAAATTTCATTGACATTTTAGCACAGTGTTACAGTTAATTGTTGTACATAGTAAACAATAAAGGACCAAAATTCAACCCTAGGGTACTCCTTTATGAATATTAACAAAATCTGGTTTTATCCCATCAGCAACAATTGCCTGTGATTTGTCGCTAAGATAATTCTGAAAACATGCACAAGAAAAGCTACGATGTGTATTGCGCTAGTAGTTACATTTAATAGAGTATAAGTTTATTTTCATTTTTTTATTTAACCTTCATTTAACCAGGTGAGCACGTTGAAAACAGTTTCTCATTTGAAACGGTGACCTGGCCACAGCAGTAAAAGCACCAAGGTTCAGAAAACATAGTTACACATGAATTACATGACAAGAATAAAACAAGAGCAGTGTGCAGATCTAGTAGATGAATTAATAAATAACTCAAAATTAAATCAAAAGTGGAAGAAGCAAGCTACCTGCAGGTTGTGTAGAATTGGATTGCTTGGCTCATAGTAAAGTGAGCACTAATGACAGTCCCCCCCCCAGGTCAAAGAATGTCTCTGTGACAACATCCTGCCATATCCTGTGTGTGATTGGTGACATCTGCGAGCATCTGAACGAAGACACGAAAAGCAGGATAGTTGGTGAGTGTCACAGGAGATCAGGAGATTCTGAGCTCAATACTTTTTCTTGGGTTCAGATTTGTACCTAAGCAAATGGTCTGGAGATCCTACCCCATCCATAGCTGGTGCTCCCCTTTTGTTGATGTAACACTTTGTGTTTTTCAATGGCAGACGACATAATGACATGGCTGAGGAGCTTCGATATGCCTCTGGAAGTGATCAGTGCCAGTGTGGAGACACTGTCTCGTCTGGGAAAGGCTGAAGCCATCAGCGCCACACAAGTATGTGCTGATTTGTTTACTGCTCTGACCGCTAAATATGCTAAATAAATCCAACACTCCCTTAAATGTTCATTCAGATTGCATTATCCAACGCTATGCCCCCCAATCCAGCCAGCCCAGCTACTTTATGTATAAAGGGTGTCACAGCTTATGGTACTTAGTGAGTCTCAGTTGCAGGACCTCTGCTGAGGGGTGGCCCAGTTACAGTATAACCATGTAAATGACAGTTTTGGGTCAAGTAAAAAAAAACCTTTACAAATGTTTATTATGAAACTAAAGATGTTAGCTGATCATTTGAATTAGCTGGACTATGTCAAAGTGAATTGTGTAGGGCTTCTTAAAGAGTTATTTGCAACACTAAAGCTCCATCATTATTTGCAGAAGTTTCTTAACCAGCATTGTGGAGAACTTGTCTCTGTTTGTGAGGCGTATCTGTCTGGTGTCATCTTGAATGAAAATGGCGCTCAAAACCTGAATGAGGATTTGGTGGTAAGAGAATTTAACATATATAAAAACAATTACTCTGATGTTTGAGTATATATGACAGACTGGTGCATTTCACTGTGGTCCTCTGGTCCATCTATCTGTTGACTGTAGAGTTTGTTGTTTTCTTCTGTCAGGTAAAGCACCTTTACACCCTGGGTGTGGCGTCACTCCATTGTCCTTCCAGAGTGAACAAACGTGTTGTGATTCTGGTCCAATCTGTCCTCACCTCTAGTGTGGCACAAGACACAGGTATGTGGATATTAGATGCTTGACCTGGTGACACAGGTATGGGGATATTAGATGCTTGACCTGGTGACACAGGTATGGGGATATTAGATGCTTGACCTGTTGAAAATGCGTTATTTATAGGGTTAATAAATGTATGGCATGGAAGTGCAGTTAAATTAATTTAGGAACAATCCCTAAAATGAAACATTTGTTTTTTGACTATTAAAATTATCTTGCTCACTGCAGCTGTCACAAGATTATTTTCTGTGTTTTAGCCTAACAAGTAAGATCTAGGGGAAATATGGGGCTAGATCTGATGAATATTGTGATACAAATAACCATGCCTCATGGTTTGTCATCAATTCATTTTTCAGACATTATAAATAAATAAATTATAAGATACAGCATTCCATTTTGGAACATAACGTTTTATTTATTAGCGGGCACGCCTATCTAGAGCACCATACTGTAAGTGGAATATACAATGACAACAATTCAAATTCTTTTTGTTACAGTGAAGCAAATTTTGGTCACTCTTGTTTGTTGTGTTGCTATAATTTGTCCCTAAAGACATCTGTTTGTTGACTGAGGGTTGTGTGTTTGCTGTCCAGCAGAGGGCTCAGAGGACCTGGCTGGCTCTCAGCCTCTGTCTCAGTTCAAGGGGTCCTCCATGCCCAGCAGCGTGCGGGCCCATGCTGTCATCACTCTCGGTATGACCTCACCCCTGGAAATGTCTTATTTGTGGAAATGAAGGAGACCTCGTTCAGAAACCACCTTTATGCCATTAACACACATACTCCCTCCAGGTAAACTGTGCCTGCAGCACGAAGACCTGACCCGCAAGTACCTGCCGGCTTTTGCACGCGAGCTGGAGCTTTGTCGCGAGATGGCTGTGCGCAGCAATGTGGTGGTGGTGATGTGTGATCTGTGCATGCGCTACACCAACATGGTGGACCGCTACGTGCCGAATGTGTCAGCCTGCCTCCGTGATACGGAGCCTCTCATTCGCAAGCAGACCCTCACCATGCTCACCAACCTGTTGCAGGTAAGGTTTTCAGTGTACTTTTAGTTTATTTACTAGTTTATTTATGTTAGTACCCACCAACATGCAAATTTACTAACCCTAAACCCCTGTCGCGTATGTTTTTGGACCTTTATATTTCTATCATCTTGATAAAAATCCCTTCATTAATTTGTAAAGATTCAGGTTTGATGCGTAGGTGTAAGAAAACGTGTTGTAAAAGTCGTCCTTCTTGAAAGGATGAGAGAATCGACTAATTCATCGTATGTTATCATCACAGAGCAAGAGTCAGCAAAGAAACCCAACTTAGTTGTCATTGCTCTGTTCCATGTGTATTCAAATGTTCCTGGACTAATCTACGTATTTACAACCTGCATCAACCTCAAAGAGAATACCACGGTCTAATGGAACGGGATCAAAGTAGAACAGGCCAACTGTTATCCACTGGAAGTGGAAAACTATGACCTATTAAATGTTATTTGTGATCAAAATAACTCTAAACATTTAATTGAGTAGATTGAAATTTTAGTGAGGACTATCTACTAATTTGTCCATTAACCCTGCATATGTTTATTCAGCTTGCCAAAACCACATTGTGAATAGTATTTATTTTTAATGAGCTGTATTTTGTTTGTAGGAGGAGTTTGTGAAATGGAAAGGCTCACTGTTCTTCCGTTTCATTGCTGTGTTGGTGGATTCTGATCCCTCAATAGCTAGGTAAGTATCAGTGATGACCATCTGTCACCATTGGTGATGCATCCCAAAGCATAAACAAAACATCAACAGAAAACAGTGTATAAAATATTTATTTCCATTCCAGTCTGTGTGAGTACTGCCTGGTCCATCTCCTTCTCAAGAAGAACCCAGTGATGTTCTCGCAGCACTTCATCGAGTGCATTTTCCACTTCAATTCCTATGAGAAACACAAGACTTATAACAAATTCACTCAAACCACCAGGTACTGTAGTATTCCTATTTTGATATTTACATTTGAGTAATACATTTTCATAATTTTGGTAACTTTCCTATCATGCAAACCTTCCTTTAATCCTACAACTGAAGCATTACAAAAGCCATGATGTAACAAAGTGAGCTACTCTAAAACCAAATGTTTCAAATTTGTTAAGTACTGAGTGCTTTCTACAAGGGAGGAGGGTGCGTATCCTCCAGGACATGGGTTTTTGACTTTGGCACTTAATAATTCAATTATGATTTTATAGAATATGAAATACTCCCATATATGTACAGACTTCAGGCTTCCACTTTGAACAAGCAGTATGATTAGGTTCAAATGGGTTGGAAACATGTGCGCGGAGGAAGCACGTGATCGATCTTTGACCATCCTTCATTTAAGTGTTTGCCGACATGACAAGGCTTAAAGGGGAATTGGACATGACAAATTGGGAGAAGACTGATGAAGAATTAAAGAACAGTCATCAAACTATTTAACCCATAGGTCATTTCTCAAAGGCCACGTCGCAGTTTCAAAATAGAAACCGTTCTTAATGTGCTTACCTGGTAAAGGTTAAATAAGAAAGCAATCTGGAAACACAAGGACAGTTACTTTAAAATAAATATTCTAACCAACGGTAAATGCGCAACATGACATTTCTTTAAGCTTATGGTTGTAACTTCATTCAATATTAATATACTGTGCCAGTGCCTGGTTCATTCCAGAAACACTGTAGTAAATGTATCTCTGTTTGTCCACAAGTGAGAAGGCCAAGTTCTCCCTGAAAGGAGAACAGAACAGAGAGAGGAGGTTCAGGATCTATAGGTTCCTGCTGGAGCACTTCACAGATGCCCAACGCTTTAACATCACCATCAAGATTAGCCAGAACATCCTTGGTAAGTGTGTAGCACAATATTATTCCTGGGCCTTCATTTTTCATATTTGCGCAGGTGAAGAGCCAGGTTTTTTTACATGTGGGTTGATGCATGTCAGATCTGAGCAAGTAACGTGTTTTACATGGAGAAGACATCTACTCTTTAACATTGTATGCAACAGCGTGCTCTATCACTGATTCACTCAATGTTTGTTTCTGCTGTCCGCCTCAGGTGGGTTTGTGGATGGGGAGATGCCTCTAGACAGTGACGGAGCAGCCGTACTGGGCGAGACCTTTGAAGTCCTCAGCCTCAAGGAGATCAAGCTTTCAGCACTAAGCGGGGACACGGGGGCCGGCGGCGATGAACCGCAGGAGGACGACCAGATGGCCATGGCCAAGGCGGTCATGCAGGTGGCCCAGAAAAAGGCAGTGTACCAGGTACGTTCAGTTTTGAATTGTTGTTGCATGGTACGCTGATGGAACGGAAAATGTATGTATGAATGATTGATTATATTGAAGAATGTTCACACTTCACACTTCATTTTGTTATTGAGTGAATCTAGTCTATCAGTGCAGCCATTTTTAGTGTCTGTTTTAAAGGAATTTGTTTTCAGTGTGACCTAAAATAAATACTCTTAAGGTACTTAAACCCATAACTGTTGTTTTCGTGCCACTAGAGGGCGCCGTCGACTAACCTCGATTTATCCATGATTCAATGTTCATCCTTCAGGTCCAGAAGAAAGTGTTCATTGACAGCATGATTCCCATTATAATCACACTAAAGAGTATGCTGGAACAGAAGCACTCCCCAGTCCTGAAGAACCTCATGGACTACCTCCAGGTAAGAAAAGGAACAACTGTAGTAAACTGAGCACCATTTGTCCCCACTTGAATTGCAGCCTTATCCCCTAACAATGTGTGTAGCAACATGGAAATAAAAAATTTGATTTGACTGATTTGTACTCAAGAAGAATCGGCTCTTAAACAAATTCAGCAGTATTTTCACGAGTGACATAACTATGGTTATGGAGGCTTTTCAAAACCGTTTTGCATGCGATGATTACAGAGCACAGACTTGGTGTCAGGACTGTTGGCTAAGCTGTGGTCAAAAGACAAATCAAAAATAGATCCATTGAAAAGCTCAACTTCTAAGAATGTGTAACAAGTAAGCTTTTCTCCTGCCATCTAGCTGACCATGCAGGACTATCGCAGCGAGGTGAAGGAGTTCTTTGCAGCGGACGAGCAGCTGGCTGCAGAGCTGGAGTATAACCTGAAGATGTATGAACAGGAGAAACAGGCAGAAGCCCAGATGGCCCACTGCTCCCTGGGAGGGGAGGCTGCCACGGGCACCCCGGTGAGCACCAGTCCTAGTAGTCAAAGAGGGTTTTCACACTACCATGGATTCCGATAGCTTTCAGCAACATTTTCCGAATCTGCTCGAGCAGACTTCGGGATGAGACACAATTGTAGTGTGTGAACTTGCGGGTCTCTCGAATTCTACGGGACCTCCCGAGGCAGCACACAAGAAGAAATCGGAAGAGCCCACCTGGGGCTTTGCTAACAGCCCAGGAGAAATGTGATTTGAGGGCAAATTCTTCACTGTAAGTCTATGGGCTGGGCTTGTTTCTGAGCAAAGTGCTCAGGCACCCAGCTCAAGACGTCTTGTCAGTCTGGAGACATGAGAATAAAGACAAACAGTATGGGAAATAGTTTGAGTGGATTCGGAAAATGTTGCTGCAAGCTATCGGAATCCACCGTAGTGTAACAAACCCTTAAAGGAGGACTTGAGTTTAAAGTACTTTACGGTCAGTAAGTTTTACTTTTAATTTTTTTTTAATGACTGAACATGCATCGTTCAGAAGCTGGACTGGTAATGATGGCATCAATAGATTGATCTTACTGTCTATTCAAGTCAACATGTAATTTTATGAGACTCATGCAATTTCAGATGTTATAATTTACAGCCAAAGTTGTAGCAACAACTAATAAATCAACATGAGCTTGAAAATATAAATGATTTAGGAATACTTCTTCTACATACATGGATGCTAGTGCTACCATGGTGAATCATGAACAAAGATCAGTGGTTAAGTTAGAGACACCAAGATCATACCCCAACACATTGATATGTTATACAGTCCAAAGCCTGTTGTGGTAGTGTTCAGAAACTGTCTGTTATTAATTGATCTGAATTGTTTACAGGCTACGTATCATTATTTATGGTAGTATTGGCTTCCTGACCTTTACACCTCGCACTCCCTGTCATCCAGATCCTTGGCTCTCCTGCTCCGGCCCAAAGGTTCCTACCCACAGGCTTCACCACCCCCCAAGCCATCCTACCCAATCACAGTGGCCTGCTTTCCCCAAGACTAGTCCAGTCAGACAGGTACATCGACCCAATGCATATAAGCACAATGCCTGCACCTTATTCTTCTGTATCTAATATGAATATGTTGGATTTAAAGTTAAACAACTATGAGCTGTCTGTTTTTTGCCTGTTCACTATTTAAAATAGTAAATGCTTTCACCTACTGAGTTGTGGTTGTTTCACTTAAATGTAAGTCACTCTGTATAAGAGTGTCTGCTAAATTACTAAAACGTAGCTTGAAGCCCACAATTATGAACAATTACATAAATAACCTAGATGAGATAGTTACATAATTGGACTGCAGATCGCAAGATCAGATGTGTGGCCACAGGTGGAAAAGCGCTGGGTTAAAGTAGATACTTTGCTTTCATTCAGGGGTATTGGTGCATATAAATTGGATGCTACTTTTTATACCTCATTGCCTTATTTCATGTCAGTAAATGTATCGGGAACAGTTGTCTAGTTAATCGAATGAGGTTGTCGCATCATTTGTGGAAGCCAAAGAGTGCTGTCATAATTCTACGCTTTGCACATGTACTATTGTGGTCTAAAATGAGAGCTGTCAAGGAAGGCTCTATCTGGAACAAAGGCCTACTGATGACAACACTGTTTGGAACATCACTAACTAGTAGAATGAAGGCTCTATCTGAAACAAAGGCCTACTGATGACAACACTGTTTGGAACATCACTAACTAGTAGAATGAAGGCTCTATCTGAAACAAAGGCTTACTGATGACCACTGTTTGGAACGTCACTAACTAGTAGAATGAAGGCTCTATCTGAAATAAAGGCCTACTGATGACAACACTGTTTGGAACATCACTAACTAGTTGAAGGAAGGCTCTATCTGAAACAAAGGCCTACTGATGACAACACTGTTTGGAACATTACTAAATAGATCCTTCCTTCTGCTATCTGGAACAAACGCCTAATGATGACAACACTGTTTGGAACATTACTAAATAGATCCTTCTACTATCTGGAACAAAGGCCTAATGATGACAACACTGTTTGGAACATCACTAACTAGTAGAATGAAGGCTCTATCTGAAACAAAGGCCTACTGATGACCACTGTTTGGAACGTCACTAACTAGTAGAATGAAGGCTCTATCTAAAAATAAAGGCCTACTGATGACCACTGTTTGGAATGTCACTAACTAGTAGAATGAAGGCTCTATCTGAAATAAAGGCCTACTGATGACAACACTGTTTGGAACATCACTAACTAGTAGAATGAAGGCTCTATCTGAAATAAAGGCCTACTGATGACAACACTGTTTGGAACGTCACTAACTAGTAGAAGGAAGGCTCTATCTGAAACAAAGGCCTACTGATGACAACACTGTTTGGAACATTACTAAATAGATACTTTCTTCTACTATCTGGAACAAAGGCCTAATGATGACAACACTGTTTGGAACATTACTAAATAGATCCTTCCTTCTACTATCTGGAACAAAGGCCTAATGATAAAAACACTGTTTGGAACATTGAAGCAGTGACATCAGCGATGGTTGGCCAAGGAAGTCCTGAACATTACTGTGGAACGCTCGCTCTCCATTCTGGAGAAAGGCATGGATACCTCAGCTGCTACCATCCACAGGACTGTATGCAGCACTGCAAGTCCCAATGTGTAGAAGGAAAGTGTCATTGAATCTGTGTCTCTGACTGCGTGTTTTGCTTGACCTCAGGCGGGAACCACCAAAGAAGAGTGAGTCAAAAAGGAGCTGGGTCAGGATGACCAGTGACCGAAACCTCACATCCCTGGGTGGATCAGGTAGGATCACATGACATCTTCACCTCGCTGACCAGGACGACTTATTGCAGATAGACCACATGATTTGCATTGCCGTCAGCATAATGGTAACAAGTCGTTTTAGAGCCTTGCCCTGTTTCATGGACCTGTCAGACTATAGCCTTGTATTATGTGTTTAAACTGTATTTATACAGAACATCCACTGAACTTCCAACAACTTCCACTGTCAATAGACGTTAGTGCAAGAAATAATTTTATAACATTTTATTTGGATAGTCAATCTGTACATGTATTACAGACTATTTGTAACATTTCAATTAATCCACTACCACTCACCCTAACCTTAAACATTATCCTAACCCTAACCAATACCCTAGCCCTTATTCTAAACCTAACCTTAACCCTCATTAAATTTGGTTTTTGATAGTCCAAATGTTTGACTAGTCACGACTTGGCCATCGGAACAAACAGTGGTGCGATTCTCATGAGTAATGTTGAGAGAGCCAAACAAGGAACCAGAGGCAATAAAATGCTCATTAAAACAACCAAGCATGTCGGCCTTATCGGGTATTTTATGTGAGTCCTTAATGCGTAGAGGAAACTATGCCGTTTTTATTTCCAGCTAAAAATTGAATCGTTTTCCAAAAATTTTAAGGTTTTGTTTAGATTGTTTGTGGTCTCAGTAAGGAAATGGTCAGCTTTGGATTTTCTAATAGCAACTGTGCACACATTACGCAGTCGACTGAAAAGCAACAGTCTGAAATGAGACTTGTTCTCCTGGCTTTTACCCAAGCCTTATTGCGTTCATGGAGTGAGTTGGCTAAAACTAGTGTAAACCATGCATTGTTTTGGCCTTTAACTCTGTATTCCCTGAGAGGGCCATGCCTATCGACAATTTGATACAAAATGTCCAGGCATTTTCAACATCAGCAATGAGGTACATTTCTCCCAAACAAACTGGACATTGGTGTCTAATGGTTGACGTGGGACATACGACGCTGCTCTAATTATGAGCCATTTGTCATCCATAATCCAGGGTTTTGTTTAGCAAGGTTAGTGTGTCCAGTCCACAGACCTGAAGCATCTCCCCCTGAAAAAAAATTCACCCTGCAAAATAGACTGACATTAAACAATATCAGTAGCCCACAGAGCGAATACAAACCATATAGAGCAAATGTGTTTTGTCTTACATAATGGGCCTATGTGAGTTAATTGTGTTAGAATTCTCTACATCAATGCAACTGAACTGGCCCCAAAATCTTTTTCTCATTTCAATTCACACAAAATAAATGTGGACGTCAGCCGTTGGAATGTAAACTTTGGTGCTTTGATGCTGCCGTTGGACGTGAGTTGTACAGCATCTGTCTTTTATTTTTCATACAAAGGTGGCATTCTGTTATGGCTGATGGCAATGCAAAACGCACAATGGCTGTAGTGTAGGTTAGATGGAACTAACCAGGTCAGCTGTTTCAGTGACTTTTGTTTTCCTTATGTTGCACTTTTACAGTAAATCCCAAAGGAGCCGTCTGTGATCGAGCTGTGAGCACACCACAGGGTAAACTGGACACGCTCGCCCACATTGAACTCACCCAAACATCACACTACTATCCTTAGGCTGCTGCCTACCTTTAATCGACACCTTCAACTCATCTCACTGTTTGCCCAACCTCAATACTGAAGATCAATATGCACATTTTCCCACATAATGTTCCTATTACATGTTACACAGGTAATATAAATGAAGTTACATTCGGAGGAGGAGTCAGTGCCATCTTTAGTGAGCAGCGAACAGGTACGCTAAATTTGTTCTTCTAGAAAATACCATTGATCACAAGAGAACGATGTTATGTTCTGACTTCCTTTTCCTTAGTTTCAGAGAATGGAGAAAGACTGGTCCTCCATCTGATGTCTCCTGATCAGCAGTAAGACAACAGTTACCATTTACCAAATGCACACCATAAACCTTTTTTGAGGGTGGTATGATTAATTGTATCTAAATGAATGGCATTTTGTCAAGTGTAGTTATGACTTGGTTCAGACATGTTTATGGAAAAAAACAATGACTGTTGCTTTCTATTTGAAACGTGTGACAGGAAGATTCTTGTACTTGATTTTATGGATTCAAAGTGTCATATTGCAACCTTATAACCTGCAGAATATACACCTATAAGCCGTAGTTTAAACACTGCACTATTGCTGCACTAGACTCTGTATATGCTCTTCGGAGGGAAATGTGTGCCATTTCAAGATCTATAACATTTATCTAACAGCAGACTTCGGTCTTCATTGACCTGTAATGTAAGTTGGTTAGTTAACCTTTATTTTACCAGGCAAGTTGACTGAACATTTGCTCATTTGCATCAAAGGCCTGGGGAGAAGGCGGGATGAATGAATGAGCCAATTGAGAGCTAGGGATTAATAGGTTGGCATGATGGTACAGTATGATGGACAGATTGGAAATGTGTCCAAGACACCGGGGTTAACACCCCTACTCTTACGAATACTGCCAGGACAAGTTCTATTGTCCCATCCGAAAGTCTGCACCCTACACAGGGCAGATGTCCCCATCACTCCCCTGGGGCATTGGAATTGATCTTTAGACCTGAGAGGAGAGTGCCCCCTACTGGCCCTCCAACACCACTTCCAGCAGCATTGGTCTCCCATCCAGGGATTAACCAAGTTTGAACCTGCTTAGCTTTAGAAGCAAACCAGCAGTGGAATAATACTGCTGGTATGTAAAATGTAACATCACAGCTATAATGACTGTTAAGTTGGTTTTGCCATGTAATAATTATTTGGTGTGAATTGCGATTAAAATATATATTTTTTGAGATATGTAAAGAAATACATTTTAATCTGTTTATTGATTATATTATCACCTGCAATAAGGATTCTAATGGGTATCCATGCTTTCAGTCATGAATTTGAGTTTTGAGAACCAGATTTAAAATACCTGACTGGTCCCAGACGAGTGACTAAAGCTAAAAAGACTTCAACCTAATAGGTAAGGTGTGGAACTAAGGTTTAATACAGCAGACCAACTTAATACAGCCAAGGTAAAACATTAAAGTGCAAAACCATGTATTGGCTGAGAATTCGTTTCCTGATTCCTCATTTGTGTTTTCAGAACTCCAGTGCCGAAACAATGGAATGTGCAGTCCCCACTCAATCAAAAAACAACAAGAAGAATCCAGAAGTAGCATATTGCTTTTGTCTTCATTTTCTTGTTTGTACTTACTACACTCTGATATCTTGAAATATTTGTCTAATTTCATTTTCCTGGTTGTTTGTACTCGCTATACCTAATGTTCTATGTTAACTCAAATGTTCCAAGACCTACAACACAACTGTTTTTCATATAATTTATTGCCTGCTCAGATTGTCATTTACCTGATATAGAAATTCTTTATTTACACTTAAATCTGAAAGTAGTTATTGAAAATAATTTGGCAAATATGCAAACTTGGTGAAAGAGCATCAGAGGAAAGGCAGCAAAGGTAATCACATTTGATTGTACCAGGGATGTCTTTGTGGTGCTGGAGAGTACTGTGCAAATGAAAGACTATTGGCCAATTAAGGAAATGCGTACAAAAAATCTAAAGATTGATGAGGACTTTTTATTTGCTGATTATTCCCATGGAATTCTTTATAGTTAAACTAAAATGAAATGTACTTTATTTTAGTAACCGTATATTTGGCCTACCTAAAATCATAGTATTCTTGTAAAAGAAAATACACCACAAGTCAGAATATTAGAAGTGAGTTTTATTAAACATAAACACAGTTGAAGAATTTTCAGAGTTTTTGTACCAGGCCCGATATGGGCTTTACATCAGTTTGGTTTGGAAATATCATGTTCTCAAATGGATGAATGAACACAATTCAACACCAACTTTCAGCATATAGATGTAACGTCACTGTATAAGTGTAAACTTTTCATCCGTGGAGAAATGGCATTATTGACAGGATGTGGCTTAATTAGCTCCAACCACAGAACATGTATGGAAATAATTCACTCATATACTCCCATTGTTTCCTTAAGGGGATTGTATATTGTATTTTCAATGCATTTTGGACTTTTAATGCTTTCTGGCCTTTAATATTAAATGTAGTCCTCAAGTTGGCTGGAAGCTTTTCTGTTTCTTCTATTTAATCTTAAAATGGACTGCATGTTTTCAACGGTTGTGTACTAGTGCTATGCATCTTTAACAAAAATAAATCCCACTATGTTTAGGCACTAATACATAATACATTTCTATTTCTACTCCAAAGGAAAACAGTTCAATCCTTCAAATCAATGCAAAAATAAAAATCTATTTACAAAATAAAGATGTTAAAATAATTTGGGTGAAGAATTGGTTCACTATTCTTAAGAATAGGTTGCAATGTAATTCATTTTCTCTAACTATATCACTGTTTGTAGAGTATTTGAAATTCATGCGGTGAATTTCTAATGGTACAGTAGAACCCTTAAATGTTGTTAACCCTGTTCTACTGTAAAGGCAGAAGGCACTAAAGAGAAATTATCTTTAGTCATGTAAAAATGGAAACCTTCACTTCCAATACCAGTTTTGTGGAAATTATGATCAATTTATCTGAATTAACTAATAGTAGCTAAAAACAATTGCTGTTCACGTATCTTGGGACATTTGATCATTTTCATAAATATGCATATAATACATTTATTTGGGGAACCTGTTCAGTTTGTCATTTAAAAAAAAATTCTGTTTCATTCTTTGTTTCTCTTACCTGGGGGGAAAGATTGAACAGTGACGACTTCCTATACGCAAATAGTCTATATACAATCAGTACAATTTGTTAGCCAACATAACATTTGTTTTATTACAAATACTGAACGTATTCCTAACATACAGCAATAACAAAACCCTGGACAGTATATTCAATATATACAAGATAAACAGCAAGCATAGAAGGACACTTAAAATCAAGGACACAGCACTGATTGTGTAGTGTTTCACAGCTTTTGGCTGGTACATTTTTGAAGCATTTTACTGGCAAGGAATATATACATACACACATCAAATGTTCAATATTAACATGGAAATCCCAGCAGTAAATAAATTGTAAGACCATTCTAGAACCAAACCTTGATATAATATCAAACTATGAAAGGATTTACTATTGTTTCCATAACCAGACAAAGGGGATTTTTTTACAGCTGAATACCTAGTGATTAAAATTACATTTTTCTCACAACTAAATAAAAAAGTATGTTAGTATCTTACAAATATTTAAAAAAGTAAACCTTTATCTATAGGCATTTCAAAATATATTCCATCAAAAATAGTCTGATAAATTTTGCCGGTAGTAAAAAAAAGTTATACAAATGACAGGTTGGAAGCAAATGTTTACAGTAGAAATGTTTCATGTTAGATTTACTTCAGAGCGTAGATTTATAATTGTACATAGATACCATTTTCCAGCAGATTGTGTTTAATCCCTAGTAAAACATGCAACTACTGTAACATCTCAAATTAGGCAAAAAAAGTTGTTTGGTGATGAAAGGGTCAGTTTCAATACTTGTGTGTCTGTAACAATGACTAATAGTTATATAGAGTTGTGAACATGTCACCTTTGGCAAACTTGAATCGTTTGAGACGTGCTGAGAGCTCAAGGCACGTAGTAATGTGGCAGCTAACTAGTCTTCTCACGAACGTAATGAGTTCAATCCAAAATATAGTGCCTTTCATTTCCATGCGCCTTGTCTTCTTCAGATGACAAATGACGATTTGTGTCGGAAGTCACCCTAGAATATAAAGGGAAGTAAGTAAAAAAAAAAAGTTGTACAGTGTAATTTAACTTTTGAGTTCCATATTTCTTTTACCTACCTCGTCCTCTGTTCTGACATAGTCCACTCCGTCTCCTTTGGCTTTGTAACTGTCAGACACAATTGAGACTGATCAGAAGGCTCTCATACTGGTGTAATAGTACATCTCTAGTTATGTTTATCCCAAGCATGTTATTAAAAATGGACCCCAAGTTCACCAGATCATGTTATGAAATGAATGTTTTTCATAATTTCTAAATCCTCTAATTTCTTAATCAAATGTTAAACTGTCACTCGACAGGAAGTCTGACTCACTTGTTTCCTGTCTGAGTTTGGCTGGCGAAGTAGCCTCGCTTGTATGCACAGCAGATGCCCACTGATATACACAGTAGCACCACCACCACCACCAGCACGCCCAGGACGATGCCAACAATGTTGATGTCGTCTGGGGACAAACAACAGGCTTCAACTGGCTACTAAGGAAATGCCAGTCTGGTGAAAGATGATTCAACAAATGTGTTTGACAAACAACTTTGTCAGCTGTCGGACTTACAGACTTCCATCTTTTGCGGCCGGCACTCTGAGTGACCTGCGTCATTCTTGGCTCGGCAGAAGTACTCTCCTGTGTCGTCCTTGATCACTGCATTGAATTTCTGCAGATTACAAACAACAGGCTCAGTTACTTTGTACAACCCCTGTAGTCTGCTTTGCTGTATGTACCTGCATTTGGAACTATCCCCAAAATGAGATGCTTTACTGTTCAACAGATTTTGCTACATGCTATCTCCTATCAAATCTTAAACCATGCTAAAGATGGTATTGTGCTGTTGATAGTTTGCTGGCTTTAAGTTGGATATGAGAAGCTAATCTGGCAGCCTATGTAGAGGGGTGTGATTCCCTGGACGTCGGTTAGTGACAGCCAGGCCGAACTTTAGAGGCCAGTGTGAAGGTTGAGTGTCCAGGGGGTGAGTCACTGACTGTGTGACTGTGAGTGTGTGAATGTGGCAATGTGGACAGCACATTCCATTGTAGCACGAGCCCCCTCACACCATCAACTGTCTCCCCCAAATATCCACCCTACCACAAGTGCCTGGCTTGTATGCGGACAGCCAACATCCATGCAGCCTCGCCCGTCCCTACGGAGCCCCCCCATATAAACAAACACTGACCAGGATGCCAGTTTCAG
Source organism: Umbra pygmaea (assembly GCA_016801145.1). NCBI lineage: Eukaryota > Metazoa > Chordata > Actinopteri > Esociformes > Umbridae > Umbra > Umbra pygmaea. The sequence continues at coordinate 20,789 of JACXGM010002054.1, read as the reverse complement.
CGTTGAGCATGTAGGAGGAGTTGTAGAACTTTGGACTGGTCTTTGGGTCTCTGGGGATCTCCTCCTTATTGCGGAACCACTGGTACTGAGACTTGGGAAAACCCTCTTCCTCCACACAGCGCAGCTCGGCTGCCTTTCCTACAGGCACTGATTTGGGGACAGTGCATTTCGGCACCACTGGCTTCACTGTGGACCCAGACAGACATTTAGCAATGACAGAATTAAACATCTGACTGCATAAACAGCAGCAGGCCATGATACACACTGAATTACTTTTACTAGGCCAATTAATGACCTTGGATGGTGGATATGTGTTCTTCCCCATGCCAAACCCTGCCAACACTTTCCATCTTTAGCGCTGAGATTTAGTGGGGATGCAGTTTCAGACATTTCCCCATATAGCCCAGAAGACAACGTTGGGGACGGGAAGCTACAGTCAATGCATCCACCTTCGTGTTCCAAACAGTTGACCTACGAAACAAGTTCAGCTTACATTCCCGAAAAATGTTAACCACTAACAAAGCCTCGGTTTGATAAAATGGAGAAGAAAAAATGCTTTAAATTGATATTGCTGTTTCTAAGCCAATGAAGGTGAGATTCTTTAAAGAACTGTAATATGAACATTTAGTGAGTTAGCAGCAGTGCTCTTTTCCCAAACTTAAAATCTTTGCCAAATCTAAAGTGTGTGCCGGAGCTTGGTGTAATGGTACAAGTTCCTGAACCTGGACAGCCTGTGACGCCCCAGCTGTGTCGCTGTCTGTACCCTTCCTCTCTGTGTCCAGAGAGGAAGCCAGTTCCACTACTCGTCAGCATGTTCAGGATTGTCAAAGATCGATCACATGCATCCTCCAAGCACTTGTCACCAAGCTGTCCAGTCTTTATCACACTGCTTGTGCAACACGGAAGCCTTAAGTCAGCACGTGTAGGAGAATTCACATTTGCCAAGTGTTCAATGATCATAGGAGTTTTAGTTATTGAAAACTTTCCTCCATGCAGATCTGCCATGGAGGGTTAAGGTTAGGTGTAAGGTTAGATATGATTAAAGACAGAACTATGCTTGTGTGCACATTTCCAATGTCATGTGAGGTCCGCCTTCAGTTTTGAATCAACCAGTCAAATGATTTCTGCCTCCAAGGCAGATCTGCTTGGAGAACACTTTTTCAAAACCTAAAACTCCTATGAGCATATACAACTGTGATTGATTTCACAGGCGCCCGACCTGCACACAAGGAGACATAGTAATGCTGCGATCAGAATGCAAACTCTGGCCACCAAGATACTGTTTTGATGCGGGTCAGCAACTTAGACCATGCCCGTGCCCTTGAATATGTTTTGATATTCTACCACAGACTACAACCAACACTTATACCAATATCGTTATTCTTGTGCAAAAATGATGGTGATGGATTGAGCATTTACGCTGAAAGTACTCAAAACGATGACCTACCTCTTACAACCAGTGTGATCAAAATCTCATCAACGGTTTTTGCGTCATTTGGCGCAGCAACCTCACAACGGTAACTGGCTGAGTCTGATCTGGTGGCATTGAGTATCTCTAACGTTGCAGGCTCCCTGATCCGTGCTCTGTCCTCCAAATCTCCTGTGAAAGAAAAGAATCCACACCAAATAGCCATGTATTGAATACTGGTATAATTAATGGTGAGTATTTCTGTGTTAGCTATATGAACAGAATTATTTTGTATTTGGGATGAATTTCCAAACAAAGTTTGTGTTACCTGTTATCTTTTTGTCATAATAGACATAACTTGGCCCCCCATCCTTTATTTTCTTCCATTCGATTCTGGGTTTGGCTGTGGAAATGGACTCTATCAGACAGGACAACTCGATAGCTGCCACAGGAGATGAGAGGAGATTAGATCAAAGTCGTTTTAAAAGGAAGATCCATGTGATGAATTTTGTCTGGTTCCTTAGTGTCACATCAAGGTCAAATAGGAAAAGTCTGACTGACGGTTACATCACTGTATACATACAACATCTGTGTTCCGTTACCTTCAAACTCGTTTACCCATGGCGCATTATTTGTTGTTTTCAGTAGTACTGCTAACACGGTGAAGTAGCCTGCAAAACAGTAAAGACGAGGGAAAACAATGAGTCACACGGCAACACAAACATTGCAATTACACTGATGACCTCATTACCTACTTTCAATTTTCACTGCTGTCTGTGTGCTGGGCAATGGATGGACAGATTTACGCCCCAATTAGGGATGTTTCTAACCAGTCAGCCCGTAGAAGATTCCAGAAACTCAATTAACGTCAAACTGTTCCATCCGCTCCCAGTCTACTACCCCACCCAGACACATTCTTCATTCTGTCCAGCATACCATGGCCTGGATCTGTTACCTTCCATTTTTAGTCTGGCGTGGCAAACCAACGTGGGCTTACGTAAGGGGGGGCTCACACGCGGTGGACATTTGTGCATAGGCGCATGCACTTCTCGGTGCAAGCTCTACCATGCCAGTGGCAGCCATGCCGCATGCCCAGCTTCTGTATCTCTCACTCTCGCCCGGCCTGAAATGGGTGCCCATGTGGCAGTAATGGGTGATGAGCACTGAAAACACATCCCACTTTGGTCTGTGACAGAGGATTGTGCTGGAAGGAGGAACTGCTGAATCATCTCGACAGGTCATGCTCGCACACATGCATCCCAACTCGGTCCTACTTCCATGAATTGTCTCACTGAGACTCAAAATATATTTCAGTTCAACAGCTGCTGGTCAGGGTCACAGAGGTCGGCTTAGTTGGCCTGAGAGGACTCTCCTTGTTAATGTTAGTTTCTGTCCAGCTATCAAATGTTTGGCACAGTTTGGAGTCAAAATGCATAGTAATTTCGAGTGGTCTGGTCAAGTTGACTGCTGCGTTTGACACACCAATTAGTTTTATAGCTCTTAACAATGCTGACTTCCACATCACTGCTTCTGTTCATAGACAAAGCACAATGTTTACTGCAATTCTAAAATACAAAAAAAAGATGACTCACACATGGGCATAGAGAAAATGAATGTCTGAAATTTAAATGCTGAATATGGACAGGTAAAATGTGCTCAAATTACTGGCAACCCTGACTGGCAATGCACAAACAATACTTTAAAAACAAACATTATTCTTTCAATTAAATTCTTCCACCGTGATTCTTGTGAATTTTGTTGCATCTCTCACCGTCCTCCTATTCCAGGGGGAAAAAAATGCATATGCGTCCTATACCCCTGAGGTTTTCATCCGTTCTATATCTTTTTAATTTTTTAATAATTGCCCTGACAGGTCTCAGTGGTATATTCAATCGTTCGTGGATCTTCTTGTAGCCATAACTAGATTTGAAGGTCTACGACCATCTGTCTCTTTTGAACTGCCAGTTCTTTTTGTTTTCTTCATAATGTTGGACGACAAAGGGATATTGCATGCGTGTTACTTCATTTAGTGGCCAGGAAGTGATGTAATGGTTCAATTATGTTCCTTAAGAATTTGATTAACATAAATAAGTGGATTTAAATTCCTGGTTTAATTTTGTTAGATGTTATTTACAATAATGTATTTATATTAATAAAGTACAGTATTTCTCAGATTGATATTTTGAGTTTCTCTAATTGTATTGTTAACATTTTTTACAGTATTGTTTGTGCATTGCCAGTCAGGGGTGCCAGTAATTTTGAAGCCCACTGTAACTGAGCTCACCAATTGCATCTTTAGATTTCATTACTCGCCTTTACTAAGAAGCCTTTCTCTAATATCGGAAATGATTAGACGTATGCCAAATAGACTGCACACTATCTATTTGGATGTATAACTGCTCACCCCTAGTCAATTCCTCATTGCTTTACTTGACAATGTAAGGAAATAAACCTTTATTTGCATGCGTTTAATATGAATACCACAGTGAAAGAAGTGATCTGGTGTTGTGCTGTCTCAAATGGTCATGCTTCAAGTGTGCTGCGCCGGAAGCAAAGCAGAGGCTGCTGAACTATGGTCGAAAGTCAGGGGCGCACTTAATGGGTTCAGACAGCATTTTATCCCTGCTCTTCCAAAGATAGGTTTATTTTTACTTTTTCTGTACATTTATAGGACAGTATTTAAGCTAAGAGTTTAGATTCCTACTCCATTTTTTTGCATTTCTACTCTTGATGAAGCACCTTGAATGAAGCCATTCACTTCTTCACCTTACTGAAACTCAGACTCCAACTGGGTGGCTACCTCGAATGACCGTACCGCTCTAGTAACTGCCCTATTGTGTCCAAGCTATGTGATCTGATGAAAGAGTCCAGGTACATTAATATAGACAGCAGCCCGTTTAGAGCCTTTTACCGTCTGAGTTCACCAGGATCAGCTGACACAGTGTATTAGTCAGTGGTGAGTGTGACCTAAAGAGACAAGTCTGTCTGAAAGCATAAGGTAACGGATCCTTTGGTAGACCATCCCCCAGGTGACTCACCACACGAGGCATTCAATTGAGTATATTTTCTGTCACACCCAAACCCTGTCAAGTTTAGATTGCTTTGGTGCCATACTAGTTCCATGCTAACTATCCAATTCTGCATGAGTGTGAGAGCTGTCTGGGGTGGCCTTCTAAAGCAGATGGGCTAAGCTGCTTACCCTTAAGTCTCTGAGGTCATTACTAGACCACAGCGTGTTACCTTACGTCATCAGTTTATACACCTTGGTATGTATATCATTCCACCGCCTGAAAAAGTAAACTATTCGCCCTCTTACCACAATATTCAGTAAGATTAATATTCCATGAGATGTGATATTCTGGAGTGGGAAGGATGGAACGGAAGGCACTATGAGCACGTCTTTAGTGGCTTATGAAATGGAAATGTTCCCCCCCATTGGTCATGTTATTTGTTTTAAATATTTGATAACAATATTTTGGGCCGTGTCTCTTGAGATGTGATCCATTTCATACAAAGACAAGTTAGGTCCTGATAGAAAATAGTTCATAATAAATATATCATGGGTGTACACACATACTGCACATACCCATAAATAACCTAAAACAAGTGTTAGAAATCACAATGTAATGTGTGTGAAATAGTATCATCACACAATGACTGATTGATTAGTGAGAAAAAGTATGTATTATAGCAGATGTACACAATTAATGACCAATTTATCTGCTGCATTTATACACTTTAGTTTTTCAGAATCTCTTTTTAGAATATGAAGCATTTAGATGGATATAATATAACATATTGTTAAATTGTTTTGGTAACTCGCTAATGTTTCTGACAAGCCCTTGCAGCCCTGGTTATGTGACAAAATATCACAACTGAGGAAATACTTTTGAAAGTACAGTTAACAAAAATATATATGCAACATGGAAGAAATAAATCCTTATAGGAAATATTGCATAATATAAATATTGTGCAATATTGTCTGTATAACTGCCACCCAGAGTTTAAATAAAGTATGAGTGTATGTTAAAGAGGACATTATAGGCACATAAAGACAAATATTGCCTAAATACTGTATATCAGTAGCAACAATAAAATGTGTTTCTCAGAAAAAAAAAATTCTTTGTTTTGATTGTACTGGCTACTGGAATATTGGATACTATCCACTGTTTCGCATTAGTGCAGATTGGTTACTTAACTGAGCTTGAAATTAACAAAAGGTTTTGTGCTCTTCCATGGAAGCAATTGTCAATGAAAAGTGGAAAACCGCAGTGAAAAGAAGCAGCAGCAACATCCATATATCCAGACTATTATATATCCAGACTATTATATATCCAGACTATTATATATCCAGACTATTATATATCCAGACTATTATATATCCAGACTATTATATATCCAGACTATTATATATCCAGACTATTATATATCCAGACTATTATATATCCAGACTATTATATATCCAGACTATTATATAT
>JACXGM010002054.1:0-14803 GCA_016801145.1 Umbra pygmaea | reverse complement strand
AAGCCACAACAGACTATTATATATAAGCCACAACAGACTATTATATATAAGCCACAACAAACTATTATATATAAGCCACAACAAACTCTTGGCAAGTGCAGAAGGCAGCATTTTAAACAACACACAAATACTGTGAACGGTAAATACTCCCCGACAAACCCTGACACTTAGCCGTTCATAAATAGCCTTGTATGCAGTCTGGAATGTTGAATTCTTAGCGATGTCCCAGGGTTGGGCTGTGATACTAAGTGAACAAAACAAAAGATGGATCCAAGCAGGCAAGGCCCTTGGTTGACCATACATCCTCTTAACAATTACATCCTCTTCAGCGTTTGCACAGCAACAGATGGAGGTTCCCTGACGGGAACATTAGACGGGCAGCAGCCAGTAAAGGGACAGCGGTGAGGAAGGGATGAGTGCACGCATTGACAAGTGCCTCTCTCCTTCCTGTCTGCCACATCCTGCCCTGTGGCGCCTCGGTCCTCCTGTGTACTGCTAAGGTCTTCGTCTCTTTCCAGGACCACGATGCATCCCCAGACACCTGAGTCAGAGAGGCTAACTGTTCATGTAGTGTACGTGGCCACGGAGTTGCTGTGTGCGTGTCTGCCTGTGGTTCAAGCCCACTAACCGTGCAGGTGCTCTGTGACCTACATACACTCTTTCCATCGTTTGGCAGGGCACATCTGTGTGAGATTTGGCAATCTGCATGATCTCCTCAAGAGCAACGGCAGTTTTTTCCTCGGTAATCTTACTGTAATACTCAGATAAAAACCCAGGCTTTGTGATGCTAAATTAAACAATAGAAGAACTACTGGAGACAAAAGGTGTCCCTTAGCTTACTTTAGAATTATACATGCAAATGACCCGAAGCGATTACATGCAAATGACATGAAGCGTTGGTGTCTGAGCAAGACAGTCAACACTAACCTGCCAACTAGACCGGCCGCGCAGCATGTGCAAGCATTGAAAAGAAATTTACACATTATTTTATCTCAACTGCTTGGGTGCATCTAAACACATCTTTGTTTCCAGGCTCAAATAAAAACTGATTGCATTTAAGACGCTTGACGCACTGCAAGGGCCACCTCTCTCCGTTCTTCACACCTGTGTGTCAATAGAAGATGAAGAAAGCGGGATTATTTAAAGATATTTACAAAAAATTATATTACTTTCTCACTCTGAAAAACACATGATTGTGTATGACTCCAAGTCAACATTCTACAACGATACAATACAAAAAAGGAATGTATATGTAGTTCAGGTAAAATCAGACCCATGAGCTAGCAACAACAACACATGCACGTTTAGATTCTTGTTATTTTTTACTGCATTGTTGAAACCGGGGCACGAGATTTTCACTGTACACGCAATAACACCTGCGGTCTTCTGTACATGTGGCAATAAAACCTGAAACCTTTTAATAAAGATTTGAGAGGGTAGTATAATATGAGCTATTCATGTTGTAGCTCTAATTTCTTTCATGTCAACCTGATCACCCTAGTGATACTGTCAAGCACATATAAAACAGTTTTAAAATAGTGTTGTCAAGGTGTTTAAATGTGACTTATAACCATTCTCATACATACAGTATACCCACCAATCCCAATCAGAATGAGGTTAGTGTAGCAGGTCGTTCGGGATTCATTGCTTTCTCTGAATCAATTAACTACAAATGGTTGGGCTTACTTGTAGAATTTTGCACTGTTGAGAATGGAACTACATTTTCTTTCAGTGACCAGTTTGGAGTAGTTGGAGTAGCTGGGTGGAGTAATTAGATATAGTGGGTGGAGTGGTTGGGGTAACTGGGTTGAGTAACTGGGTGGAGTCTGGAGTAACTAGGTGGAGTAGGCGGAGTAACTGGGTGGAGTGTTTGGATTGCGTGGAGGAACTGGGTGGAGTGGGTGGAGTTACTGGGAGGAGATTGCAGTGGTTGGAGAAGCTGATTGGAGTGGGTAGAGTAACCAGGAGTGAGCTGAGTTACTGTTAGGAGTGGGTGGAGTAGCTGGATGGAGTGGGTGGAGTAGCTGGATGGAGTGGGTGGAGTAACTGGGTGAAGTGACTTAGTGGAGTGGCTGGTAGAGTGAGTGGTTGGGTGGAGTAGGTTGAGTGGATGCATGGAGTGAAGTGGTGGAGTGGGGTCATTGGGTGGTGTATTGGGTGTACTGTGTGGTTGTTGTTGTTGTAGTATTAGTATTAGTAGCAGTGGTAGAAGTAGTATTAGCAGTACTAGTGGTATTAGCGGTAGTAGTAGTATTAGTAGTAGTGGTATTGGCAGTACTAGTAGTATTAGTGGTAGTATAAGTAGTAGTTGAGGTAGTAGTAGTGTTAGGTAGTGGCTGTAGAAGTTGAGCTCCTCAGCAGCAGAAATAGGAATGGTAGTGAGTAGTAGTAGTATTAGTAGTAGTGTTATTAGCAGTAGTAGTATTAGTGGTATTAGCGGTAGTAGTTGTAGTAGTACTATTAGTAATAATAGCGGTATTAGCAATAGTAGTATTAGTAGTATTAGCAGTATTCAAGGTATTCGTATTAGTAGAAGCGGTATTAGTAGTTTTAGTAGTACTAGTAGTAGTAGCGGTATTTGCGGCATTAGTAGTATTAGTTGTAGTAGCAGTATTAACGATAGTGGTATTAGTAGTAGTGGTATTAGCTGTAATAATAGTAGTAGTATTAGTAGAGATGGCGGTATTTGCAGTAGTAGTAGTATTAGTAGCGGAATTAGTGGTAGTAGAGGTACAGTATGTCTGATTAGGAGACTGGTGGCCTTTCAAGTTGCCTCACTAATAAGTACGTCGGATTAGGAGACTGTGGCAGCCTTTCAAGCTCCTCCACTAATTATTCACATACAATTACAAAGCCAAATTTTCAGCAGCCATAATTGTTTCCTAATGATGAAACCTTTAGCTCATCCATAATAATCTATCCATAATAAATCCATAGTTTAACGTTTGACAATAATTTCTGATCAATTTAATGACACCTTGGTGAAAGAATGTAACAATTTCTATTAAAACACGTGTTTAAGGTTTTATGGACTGATAAGATGAGAGTGACTCTTGACGGACCAGATCGATCCTTCGAGAAGACCCAGATTTTATGCAGGAAAGGGCTCCATAGCATGCATCGAAGTACTCTACTAATTGGCTAGCCAGTAAAGGGCTTAAAGATGTAAGAATAATGACATGGCGCCCTTCCTCACCGGACGTAAACCCTATTGAGAACTTGTGGTCCCTTCTTAAACAGCCGATTTACGGTAAAGGAAAACATTATTTTCAAATTCTTGGGTGTTCTAAAACTTTTGACTGGTAGTATAAATTATGCATTTTAGCCTGTGTTTTGTGTAACACAGCACTTAATAATTTAAGGGAATATAGAGAAAATGTGTAAAATAGAGAATAAAAATGGTCAGTAAATGTATATTACCTAAGTTTGTGCTTTGCCGGTCCCTGTGCTATACAAGTAATATCTTAATATAAAGTTCATTGACTCCTACATTCTGCTGTTCCTATACACCCATTCCTTTCTTTAGAAACATGCAACAAGCGTGCACAACTTGTTTGCAGAAGAGAACAAGCGTAGTTCTTACAGACCAGTAGTAAAAACACTCCATTTACATTTGAGGCATTTAGCAGACACACAAGGCATTAGTCCAAAGAGGAGCAGTTAACATTAAGTGCCATGGTCAAGGGCACAAAAACAAATTGTTATTCTCGGTTGGCTAAGGGATCCAAAAACCAACACTTTGGTAACTGGCCTAATACTCTAACCACCCATTTCCTCTCCCACTTAACCCTTGTATTCTACCTAGGAAAGTATGTTAATTCAAGTTAATTTAAATAGCCTACACTTGATTTACATGTGGCTTGTTATTGCATTTCACACTGGAACCACATGTGGTTAACATAATTTTATAATCATTCAAATCAACTATGTTAACCAATAACATAGCTCTTTGGCAAACAACTTCTTCACATCCAAATAGAATCACATTGATTGTCCAGCAATAATAAAAACAACATTGTAAATGCATCAGAAACTCATGGACGTGTTAATATCAATGTACATAGACCATCTAGAATGGACGAGGAGGGTGATGACAAGTGATTTCTGCATCAAAGATGTGCGCATCTGTGCCTGACATCGATGTTTTGCGTACTGTAAAGGAAGCTAGGATTTGTAAGAGATTATCATATGCACCGTTGTAAAAACTAGTTTGGCAAAGTACAGTATCTGCAAGTTGCCATGGTCTTTGTTGCTGTGCAAGGACACCAGTTTTGGAAACACTTAAACACGCACATGTTACTACAGATTGCGCTGAACTTGGTCAATTGGCAGAATCAGAACAGAATCTGCTTTGAGACATCTTGTCAGTGAACATTCAACACATCCTGTTCATTCAGCAGCACATGAAGCGAATAATATTCCTTGTTATTTTTAAACTGCCACATTGATTACATTCCCCTAGGAGGAAAAGTGCTGTGCATTCACTGAGTAACTGATGCCTATGGAGAGATTCATTATCCTCCCCAGACAGCAATGCAATTGGATGGGATGTATTTTGGTGCATCTCTGTGGATTCTGTTAAACTGGGCTCCATCCCAGTGCTCAGACAAAATACGGTCCAGTGCAACACTCCTCAAGATTAAGCCCAGTTTCCCCTCGACTTCTCTAAAAGGGTTTGCTCTGCTGCCTAACTACCACCATGTAGAAGAGGTCACACTCTCCAATTCATTCAGCTGCATTCCAGTACCTCCACAGTTTCTTGGCCTGTAGAGTGTTTTACTTTTAGTTAAGGGAAAACACTTGACACGCTTTCAAAGAGAATAAACATTTATCTTTGCAAGCCTAACTAGGTTACATTTTTGGACACTGCATGGTTTTAATCAAATGTGCAGGCTCAACCAGATTGTGGTGTGTTACATTTATCACACTGACTCTAAATACTTGGTCTGCCTGACAGGATCATGTCCAATAAATGTAAAATAAAAACAGCCTCATCTCGTTTGCATGTTTAGCTTTCTCAGAAAAGCTACTGTACAGTGATGGGTAGTCTAGTGATTCATATCTGATTCATATGGATAGTCTAGCGATTCATATCTGATACATATGGGTATTCTAGCAATTCATATCTGATTCATATGGGTAGTGTAGATTCATATGGATAGTCTAGAGATTCATATCTGATTAATATTACTATTCTAGCGATTTATATCTGACCTGGTCCCAAAAGGTTGCTAGTTTGAATCCTCCAAATGGCAAAGTGGAAAAATCTGGTCATGACCTTGAGCAAGAAAGTTAGAGCCTGTGATCCGACTCTACAGTGGTGCCTTAGATAGTGGGATATGCAAAAAAACACGTTTCCAATCCAGACACGTGCATAATAGCTTAGACACGTGAAGCAATACTAAAATAGGCAACCACCGAATTTATTCTTCTTTACAGTGACCCATGGGGGATGCTTATTTCTTGCTAATTTCTTTCACGAAAATCATGTTTCAATTTGCACATTTTATAAAACACACGTCATCTCCTTCAATTTCTTTCCAGTCCCACACCAGTAACCGTTATCTCTGGTGGTGACACCTGTTTTTGTAAGCTGGGAGAAAGTGTTTGAACTGACCTTACAAACCTTGTTTGTAATAATGCCTCCTAACAAACAATGACAAAAGGGAATGTTTTAGTGCTACGCTCACAGGCAATGTGACCACAGGTTGTGTTGTCACAGCTGTGGTCAACCGACAGTTTCAGTGACCTCCAGTCCTCAGTGGAGGTCACTCTCGACAGCTGACCTGACCTGTCAGCTTCTTATCCCCTCATGCCTCTATTTCTACTCCTTAGGTCTGCCACAGTTTAAGATAGTGACACATTTGCGAAGTCTTTGACATGGCAGTGCAACACCAATGTTTATCGTCTCCCAGTTATGGGGCCCTATGAAATCTGCATTGCTAAAGACTCACGTCGTCCTGAAATTGTAAGGTAAATAGAAAAGGACAGAAGTACAGAGAAGTATTTGGAAAATGACATTTTTTTGTTTTGGCTTTTGTACTCCAGCACATTTGATATATTAAAAAAATGCTACTATGATGTGCAGACTGGCAGCTTTAATTTGAGTGTGTTTACATTGATAAACCATGAACCTTTTAAACCTTGTTGTGACAGGCTTTTTTAAACATAGCCTGTTACAATTTAACAATCTTCAATGAATTCTTCATATTTAGTACTTATTTGCAAATCCACTTAATTAGATGACTGCCTGAATCCTGCAACACATAGACCTCCGCAGACACTGTGTACTGGTGATGCTCTGCCATGCTTTGTTCCAGTGCATTTTGGGCTTTAGTCTTGTCTTTATCAATGGCAAGGCATTCTCTATTGGATTCTGGTCAGATGACTGACTTGGCCAATCAGGAACGTTTCACATTTTGGTTTTAATAACATTTAGCTGTTAAGGACAGTGCCCAAACACACATCTTTGTGCCTCATTTTCCCAGATCACAGTTTATTGCTACAGTTGTCTTGTCATTGTTTTATATAATTGGATGATAGCTGAACAGGCTATACCTATATATGGTGAAAAGTCATTATGTATCCAGGAGGCTGGTGTTGCTAGTGGATACCAGCACAAGGAATAATGTTACATTGTCTGCATCTAACATGACGATTAAAATAATCTTAGGGAGATTGTCAACTGATTGCCAAAACTGTGAAAGGATTAAAGTGCTGTTGCTGAAAAGGCATACGGGCAATCAAATTCCAAGTTTGGAAATGTAGTGAGGCTTTGTAGTCTTCCCTCCAACCATTGTTACTAAAAATAGTAAAGTGAAGATAGTGTAAGCCTCAAGGAAAATGCCTCTGATACTCCTTCAGCTGCCGAACAAATGTCTCTAGGCTTGACCATAGGAGGGTGAGGATAGTGATAGTGAAAGAATGCCTCAAACCTTTTACTTTTATTATTTGCTAACAATAAGAATAATCCCTTGGTTATTGTTGCTACCGTGGTTAATTGTCATTTCATACCATTGGAGAAAAAGCCTACATTTTATCGTGAATTAAAAATAGAGACTCTGATCAGGAGTATCCAAGGTATGTTCTGGTGGAATGTCATACTAGGAAAATGACACTTTAATGTGACTAGACACTTGATGATTCTAAATGCACAGCCGCATGCAGTCAAAGCAACTTACATTAAGGAGCATTAATTTGCTCTCATATTTTAACCTAATGTTGATTGGATTTGTACTAGCTCCGCTAGCTAGCACACCTTTAGAGGATACACGTTGTTTCCTTGCTAGCTAGCATTAAAAAATTACAGTGATGACCTAGTGCTAGCAAACCAGCAAGCATTTAAACAATGGTACCACTGTAGATTTGACAACAGTTTCAAAATGGGTCTCCCAGTTGGAGACTTTTCATTGAATCATGTTGTCCATTACAGTCTAGGTTTGAGCCTTTACCATGCCACTAGCTGCCAAGGGGCTGGAAAAATGCCCCATGATCAATTAAAATTGGCTAGCATTGGTAACGCTGGTCATGGAGAACTACCCTCCTGATTGTTTTCAATCCAAAGCTAATTGAGCAAATGTGATTCCACAAATTAGCTGGTTGATAAGCTGACTGATGCATATGTGGGGTTGAACAAAAACCTACAAGATGGTAGCTCTCCGTGAACAGGGTTGGAAACCCCTTGCCTTTGAGGACATCTTACTGTGATGCTAATCCTGAGTCCGTTGGTGATTTTGAGGTGAACAAAGTGTGTATGTTCTATTATTTAAATGGTTTATTGGCTTGCTTGAAGGCATTGAAAACACGTTTGAATGACAGTTGCTATCAACAAGAGCATTTAATTTGGTTTTCAATATTGTGGGGCAGGTCATATCCAACAGTGACATACTACGAAAATGACTGCTATAATTATGTCTACATTGTCACTGATTAGTGACTGGGTATCAGGCGTGAGCTAATTTGTATTCCATTTTTTTCCAGGTCGACTCTGACAGCTCAATGTTACCCAGAAGCTCTATCTGTGTAGTAATTTACTCTTCATTTGCATGAGTGGCTTCAATTGGCCCTGCTCTGTCACACCTGCTATTCAGAACTGCCCCTGTTCCTTTACGGCAGGGAGTCCTCTTAATCTACGCAGATCAAGGTCTAGATCTGACGAAAACCAATGAGAGTGGAGGGACGACGGTGTCACTGAATGCCTGGGAACCTGTCACTGTGCATCAGTGTTAGCGTTTGCATCTGGCACACACTCACTGTGTCCTCGGGAGGATTAGTTACTACTGGTCCATGGAGAGCAGGACGGAACTTCCACCGTTACACCTTTTTATCCTGCAATGCACAGCCATCAAAAAGCATTCCAATAGTGATGTGCTGTTGCGGAATTTTAGAATGCGGGTGTGAAGTGCTTTAAAATGTACTATGCAACCTAATTAATAAAAATTAGCAGACGTTTTCTGAATGGTTTCTAAATATTCCCACCCACATTTATAAAATTACGTGCAGCATCTTGGCATGACGAGTGCCCTGGATTAAAGTAGTTGTCAAGGTCCAAGGATTGGGAGGCAGGCGCGTCTTCAAAGAACATATATTTATTTCCACTAGAAGGAACTTGACAAGAAACAAACAAAAAATATTAGGGACTACAATGAAAAATAACATGTAAAACGACAACACTACCTAAACACAAGACCAGACTCTACAGTGAACATGATAAGGTAGGCTACAAAATAGAACAACTACGTACCTTGACAAGAAACAATGAACCACACAGGACCAACAAACACTCAGGACTAAATACTCAACAGAACTGATAGGCTGACAAAAACATGTGACGGGATCATGTGACACAAAGAGCGGGAAACAAAACCAAAACAAAACACAGAGGGGAGAAAACACCCTGTAGTGACACAGAACAAGGACAGAGTCTACAGACATTGTGACAGTAGTGCTCTTGTTTGTTACCACAATAGTGGTTCACATGGCCCAGGCGTATTGCATGCCATTGAAGACCTTTGTTTTGTGGCACAGTTTAAGGCGGTGAGGGTGAATGCTAGATTCAACTGAACAAAAGAATTCCAGCTTTACCCAGTAAAAAAGCACACGGAAAACCTGCATTGTTCCTATAGGCCTGAAAGAAGAGGTCCACTAATCTCTAGAACAAAATGACTGACCAGGTTTTTATACATGTTCATGTTTTGTAAAGAAACATGCTGTTAACTCTTTCAAATATATGAAATATGTCAGTTGAACTTTAAAATACTGTGAAAATTACCGCCCTCCTCAAAAAAAAACATCTTCTCAGCATCTGTCAATATATTATCTTTGTGGAGTACTGTTGCATCAGTTATCTTCATCCAACTATGCATAAATGCCCATCATGCACCTACACACAGTGGCCATCATTTTCACCATCTATCTCTATACCTATTTTCTGTACTGATAAATGGCAAGCTTATTAAGTTAATGCAAAAATCTAATCAGCCAATCACCTGGCTGCAAGTCAATGCATTTAGGCATGTAGACATGGTCGAAACAATCTGCTGAAGTTCAAAACAAGCATCAGAAAGGTGATTTAAGTGACTGTGAACGTGGCGTGGTTGTTGGTGCAAGAAAAGCTGGTTTAAGTATTTCTACTGAGATTTTCCCACACAACCATTTCTAGGTTGTATGTTGTACATTCAGAGTTGCTCTCCTGTATACCTTGATTGTAACGACTGGTTACTTGAGTTATTTTGTCTATCTATCAGCTCGAACCAGTCAGGCCATTCTTCTCTATCCTCTGCCATTAACAAGGCATTTTAGCCCAGAGAACTGCAGCTCACTGGATGCTTTCTCTTTCTCTGTACATCCTAGAGATGTTTGTGTGAGAAAATCCCAGTAGATCAGCACTTGCTGAAAACTCAAACCAGCCTGTCTGGCACCAACAACCATGCTATGTTCAAAGTCACATAAATCACCTTTCTTCCCCATTCTGATGCTTGGTTTGAACTTCAGCAGATCATCTTTACCATGTCTATATGCCTAAATGCACTGACATGCTGCCATGTGATTGGCTGATTAGCAGTGATGGTCTGGGGACAAAAAACGGCCCTGGCAATTCCACCCACCAGCGGCCCCGCACGGGGAGGGGGGTTGGGTGCTAAGCACGTGCGCAAGAACATTACTACTGACGCTTGAAAGGGGGCCGAGACAAATGATATGGGCCACCTATTAAAGGGGCCGCATGGCTGTGACAGTCATGCGCCTCTCTGATTGGCCGGCCAGCCCAAACTGACATCCGCAGCCCCTCTGGCATCTGCCCAAAATCCAGACCGTCACTGCTGATTACATATTTGCATTAGCGACCAGTTACACAGGTGTACCTCATGAAGTGGCCGGTGAGTGTACGTGGGTAGTGTATAGAGGGTTTGGTCGTCAATACTGTAATTCAAGCTAGTTTCAGGGCAGGTTAGTGAAGATGTGTTGGACAATCGGAGCGCATGGTCTGTGAGTTATTCCTCAGTGGGGTGAGAACAGATTTGTATTTTGAGAAACCTTGTGACTATTTATAGTGTCTGTCAGCACAAGGATAGGCCCCCACAGTTTGCTAATTAGAAACACTTTCAGGTAAGCATAGCAGTACTACAGTTGTTGCCGTTTAATCGGTAGTTGGGAAAGATGTGACTAGCGTCTGTAAATAACATCAGTTGGTGGCTAATTATTTCAAACCTGGTTAGCCCCTCCATAAGATGTAAACACATATTTCCTAATGCAAATAAAGACAAAGGGGATGGTGCTACTCTGATGTTAACAATCTTACACACCTCACATTTTTGACAAAAATAAATTGGGGAGCTCCCTCAGACCATGGTATGGGCTTAAAAGATCCAGGGGCTTTGGCGGGGGACAGCCAATCCCATGCTCGGCGCGAAGCTCCTACCCTGAAAATCTGTGTTAAATCGTGTTGCACTCTGGTGCCAGAATTAGCTACTCACTGCACTCTGTACAGATGGCGTCGGCCCTGGTTGCAGTAAATGCCTAACATTCTAGTCCAAGCAGACAGACCTCTTCCTTAATCCTAATTAGGAATGTAATTCCCACCACAGCCTTCTCAAGTGCGATGAAAATTCATACATGATGTGTAGGATAAAAATAATGAAATATTCTGGTCACGAGCCATTGCTCATTCTTTGACGTTGTTTTCATAACAATAAACAAGATATACAGTATAATAATTGGCTGTGCTGTGGTTAAATCCCTGGACAGTGTAAGGCCTACCGTACGTGTCATTTTATCCTCGAAAAACCCACAGAAATGACCCACAGATCCAACCCTTCAACTCTACAAATGCAATATGAATCATTTTGTAAAGCTTTCCATTAGCATGGTACAAATCCTTCGTAATTCCTCGCAATACAAAGATGGCAACGCAGCGTCAGCCAAATCTACACATTGGTATTACCACAGGCCTTTTTACACTGCCCCAATGGTAATTTCACCCTGTAATGCCGTATTTGGCCCCATACTCTGGGTTAGGCTCAGCCACGTTGACCAGGGCTACAGCGATAAGCAGCCATTGTTAAGTGTCAGCCGATGTGTGTAGTGGATAACAGTGAGCTAAGGCTTGTCTGACAGCTGAATAAAAATGGCACACTGCTAACAGAGACGTGTTGACTTAGTGGGGTTAAAATCCTTAATCTGCCTCACTTCCTGGTCCAGGGATGCTCGCTGTGTGTGAAAAGGACTGGGTTGACAGGGTGTCCCCTGTGACACTATCTTCCGGGACATGGCATTTGGCCAGAATTCACACGCTTGCTTGAGCTATTCTACACTGTAGGGGTTCACCAAATTGAGATATTTTAAAACCTATGTAGTGATTTTTCTGAATCTTTTCATGTTTCTTTGTGTTTTAATGAGCGGAATCTACTACGTAGCCTCAGATCATTGAAGGAGATTTTATTAATTCCATAATTTTCTTAATCCTGTGTGCTGTAGAATATGTTACCATACGTGTCCTGTAGAAAATATTACTATTACTAATATTTGATTCATACTCTGTTAAGATATGGACAATTTTCCATGTTGAGAGTATGTTTCTGTGAGAAACGTCACACCCTGTTATTCAAGGTTGTCTCTTGTAGGGGTGTCTTTGGGAACAGTTCCTCCCATAAGAGAGAATAAGCAATAAGATTAAAGTTGTTTACTTAGTATAAAAACTCAAAAACATAGCCATGCTGATAGTTACACTATGGTGCTCCACTTAGTGAGGCTTCTTCTTGTCACCTGTACACTTTGCATTAAAATATATATTTTGTCTAATTACTTACTGTTTTCCTTTGAGTGTTTATTTCAGAAATAGGATCAAGACGACTGAAATCCATCGAACCTCAAAGTCAAACCAAAGAGTTTTCTGCATCATCCTGTTGGGACAGGCCATATTTGTATTTGTCAAAGACAACAGATAGAACATTGTAGCAGAGACCGAGATGGTCACTTACTGAACTATTTAACCAAACAATCATGTTGTTTACAGGCCAGAGTCTGTGAGAAGTCAGCAGGAAACTCATAAAGTCTCCATAATGGGCCTCCCAGTAGCATTTAGTCCAATCATGGTGATGCTATCAGCTCTCAAACAGCAGGCGAAGCACAATCCCAGAGCTCCCATTGTATTCTTCCCCTGTAGTGGCCCTCCCATAGCCCATCTCATTAATTGTCTTTTGTTTGCCCTCCTGAACAAAAGCAATCTTGTGCAGTGGGACAGCAGTATCAAATGCATTGAAAGTTAGGCCAGTTCAAGGAATAAATATTCTATACATTTTCCAGTTCATCTCATTCTTGGGGAAATGCATAAGCTCTTTAAAGCTGTTTCTTTTTAGATAACATACCCTGATATCAAGGCATGGTTCCATGACATGTGCCCTATCAATCTCTTGTGGGCAGAATCTGTATAAATAGAATCAAAAAGCAGTGGCTCAAATACGTGAAATAGGCTAAGTCTACCTATTAAGCCCACCAAAACCCAAGTTTAGATATTTCTAACACATACTGCCCTATTTTACTAGCAAGAATTTAGATAAATTGAATGATTAATCTCTCATTTGAAGTTGTATGACTTTACTTACATTACTTTGTAATGTGAGATATAAATATTTGACCAAATATGTGAAAAGTCTGGACTGGGCTTAATGGGTACTGAGTGTACCCATGAGGCCTATTGGTTTTCCAAATAAGCCCACCTCATTATGTAGTGTAAAAACATTTATTTGATTTGATATGTAAGTAGTACAAATTACTTAAGAACATGCCATTACTAAGACAACATTACAAACCTCTTAATTATTTTAACTGGTAATCTTTAACGTTATGGAAAATGCACATACATATCTATTGTACTAAATTAAACAAATGATAGTTGACATTGCTATACATTCATTAGACCTAACTTAAATTTGAATGATTTTGTTAAAAAAAAGAACAATTAGGCCTAAATGTGAAAAAAGTGAAGAATGCTCTTGTTAATTTATAAAGCCAACTTCTTGGCCAGAATATACTCTTTCACGAGATCGAGTAGGCCCAATTTCGTGAATCCCTAACCCCACTGGCAAAGAATCTAAAAGGATGGAGAGTGAAAAAATTGATTGACTGTATATTGTACAGTCATGGTCAAAACATCTATGGTCAAAACATCAACCACATCCTGACTGATGGCAGCCCATTCTTGCCTGATCAATGCTTGGAGTTTGTCAGAATGTGTGGGTTTTTGTTTGTCCATGCGCCTCTTAACGAACAACCACAAGTTCTCAATGGGATTAAGGTCTAGGGAGTTTCCTGGCCATGGACCCAAAATGTTTAGGTTTTGTTCTCCGAGCCACTTAGTTATCACTCTTGCCTTATGGCAAGTTGCTCCATCATGTTGGAAAAGGCATTGGTCATCACCAAACTGTTCTTGGATGGTTGGGAGAAGTTGCTCTCTGAGGATATGTTGGTACCATTCTTTATTCTTGGCTGAGTTCTTAGGCAGAATTGTGAGTGAGCCCACTCCCTTGACTGAGAAGCAACCCCACACATTAATGGTCTCAGGATGCTTTGCTGTTGGCATGACACAGGACTGATGGTAGCGCTCACCGTGTCTTGACCGTACAATGTGTTTTCCGGATGGCCTAAACAATCAGAAAGGGGATTCATCAGAGAAAATGATTTTACTCCAGTCCTCAGCAGTCCAATCCCTGTAACTTTTGCAGAATATCAGTCTGTCCATGATGTTTTTCCTGGCTTCTTTGCTGCCCTTCTTGACACCAGGCCTCCAAAAGTCTTTACCACACTGTGCGTGCAGATGCACTCACACCTGCCTGCTGCCATTCCTGAGTGCAAAGTAATGATGATGGCACATGTTTTCTTGCAGGTAACCATAGTTGACAGAGGAAGAACAATGATTTCAAGCACCATCCATCCAGTCTGTTATTCTAACTCAATCAGCATGACAGAGTGATCTCCAGCCTTGTCCTCGTCAACACTCTCACCTGTGTTAATGAGACAATCACAGACATGATAGCAGCTAGTCCTTTTGTGGCAGGGCTGTAATGCAGTGGAAATGTTTGGGGATTAAGTAAATATTCATGGTAAAGAGGGACTTTGCAATTTATTGCAATTCATCTGATCACTCCACTTGTATTACTAAAGCCTACCTGAAGACATACTGTGGCCTCTATAACTATTTCCACTTGTATTACTAAAGCCTACCTGAAGACATACTGTGGCCTCTATAACTATGTCCACTTGTATTACTAAAGCCTACCTGAAGACATACTGTGGCCTCTATAACTAT
>JACXGM010002053.1:19937-49582 GCA_016801145.1 Umbra pygmaea | reverse complement strand
ACAGAGCAACGTATGAATTTAGATAAAAGAGCATTTTGACAGAGCAACGTATGAATTTAGATAAAAGAGCATTTTGACAGAGCAACGTATGAATTTAGATAAAAGAGCATTTTGACAGAGCAACGTATGAATTTAGATAAAAGAGCATTTTGACAGAGCAACGTATGAATTTAGATAAAAGAGCATTTTGACAGAGCAAAGTATTAAGTTAGATAAAAGAGCATTTTGACAGAGCAACGTATGAAGTTAGATAAAAGAGCATTTTGACAGAGCAACGTATGAAGTTAGATAAAAGAGCATTTTGACAGAGCAACGTATGAAGTTAGATAAAAGAGCATTTTGACAGAGCAACGTATGAAGTTAGATAAAAGAGCATTTTGACAGAGCAACGTATGAAGTTAGATAAAATAGCATTTTGAAAGAGCAACGTATGAAGTTAGATAAAAGAGCATTTTGACAGGGCAACGTATGAATTTAGATAAAAGAGCATTTTGTTTGTTAAATTAGAACACATCCTCTCAGCACACTGAAATCAGGACGATGCTCGCCAGCTGGCTTTACCTTGTTGGAACAGATGCAAGAAAAGGTATGTTTTAAAACATGCAACTGACTTTTATTATACAAAATGTGTATGTTATGACCCAAAAGCAATTGGGGTTTATAAATTTAAAGAACATTAGTTCGTCATGCAAATAATCATTAATTCACCAAGTTGTATCAAGCACATTCATTAGCATAGACCCATATCTCCTTATGCCGTAGCACTCGGCAAGCTCTACCCTGCTCTCCCTGAGTGAGAGCGCTGCCTGATGAGCAAGTCAGTCAAATTATTACTTCAAGCGATTTAGGAACATAGACAAATGATAGAATTTCATCATTGCTCCCCTTTAATGTAATATTTTCAAGTATATTTTAAAATACATATCCAGGATCCTTTGTAGGATAGAGACAGTGTGGAAACAAAGAGAGGACAATTATTTTGCTGACAGATAAAGGGGCTGCAGCATACATGTGCACCGGAGGCAGCAGCTTTGACCACTGGACCCAGATTTAATTTCAGGGTATATTCATACATATCAGATTAAATGTTCAGAAATGACAGCACCTTTTGTAAATTGTACCCCCATTTTTGGGCACCAAAAAACATTGGAGAGTTTAACATAATGTAATAATTGTATTAATGTATTCATTAAGTAATAATTGTCAATATTTGGTCACATATCCTTTGCATGCAATGACTGCTGGAAGACTACGATGCATGAACATTACCAGACGCTGGGTACCGTCCCTGGTGACGCTCTGCCAGACCTATACTGCAGCTATCTTTGATGCAAATGAAGCTGGCAGCTATAAGGCTCACAAATGAAAATCATTCAATCAGGAACATTGCAAAAACCCTGGGCATGCCCAATTCGACAGTTTGGTTTATCATTAACAAGAAAGTCAACCGGTGAACCCAAAAGACCTGGTAGACCGAGGAAGACCACTGTAGTGGATGACCAGAGAATACGCTCTATGGTGAAGAAAACCCCCTGACAACAGTCCAACAGATCAAAAACAATCTCCTGGATGCAGGTGTAGATACCATGTCATCTGTGAAACACGGTGGAGGGGGTGTTATGGCTTGGGCCTGTATGGCTGCCATTGGAACAGGTTCACTGGTTAGCATCGATTATGTGACTGCAGACAGAATTAGAACAATGAATTATGAAGTATACAGAAGTATTTCATCTGCTCAGATAAAACCAAATGCCTCAACTCATTTATTGCCAAGTAAGTTTTACCAAACAAGAAATATTTTCTGGTCTGTTGGTGCAAGCCTTATTTTTACATAAATCAAAGAAATGTAAAAATTTCATCATGCAACATGACAATGACCCAAAACATACTCCTAGAGCAATGAAGGGGTTTTTCATGGCCAAAAAGTGGAAAATCCTTGACTTGGCTCAATCACCAGACCAGAAACAATAAGTCCCTGAAAAACAAGCAGGAACTGAAGATGGCTGCAGTACAGGCGTGGCAGAGCATCACCAGGGAAGATACCCAGCATCCTGTGAAGTCGATGTATTGCAGATTTCAAGCACTTCAGTTTTCATTGCATGCAAAGGATATGCAACCACATATTTACAATTAATACTTTATTCTACATTATGTTAAACTGTGCAATGTTTTTGGTGCCCAAAAGGAGGAAGGGGCATGTACAAAAGGTTCTGTCATTTTTTTATGTTTTATCTGATGTGTATGAATGCACCCGCAAATTAAAGATGACAGTTGCTCATTGCTTCATTATTATTGCCTCATATTCTTTCAAACAAAGTGCCAGAGTACAGCCAAAATAACAAACAAATGGTCACTGTCTGAATGAATGATGGTGCTCACTGTACAGTATGAAACAATATTTGTTATTTTTGTTGTTGGAAAAATATTCCACCAAACATACATTCATAAATAAATGAAAGAAAAAAAATCTGGATGATTTAACGGAATGATTTAACATATGTAGACACATTTTTATAATTAAATGTTATCATCCATTTTAGGGGACATGCTAAATGAAGCCCATGTAAAAAGCACAGATAGTCCAAATAAGGTCAAATGAACAGAACCATCAAGGTACCTGTACCTACGGTAATTCTTTTGAAAATATTTTGACAGTTGAAAACATATAGGGCCCTATCTTACACCCGGCGCAATGCAGCGCAAAGTCTGAACGCAGGTGTCTTTGCTTGTACGCCCAGATCACACAGAATCCACTAGTTGTGTTGCATATGCATAGTTTTGATGCAAAGCCCTTTGCCTCATTTACGCATTGTCTAGTGTTTCACAACGCATGTAAAAATGGAGGAGAAACTTATAAGCGCGGTCGCCGGGTATCCTGCCATTTTTGATATAACAGCAGTTGTCTACAGAGACATCAAAAACAATATGCTTGGAAGAGGAATTCAAAAGACATTGAATTAGCAGGTCAGTAACTATAAGTGATGACTATACCAAATTTGTTACCGTTTTGAAAAGCTAGCAAGTGCTAGCTAGACACAACATCCGGTTTGATTAACGCATTGGTTCTAGCGCACGAGTAGGAAAAATCCAATGCATGCAACACCCCGAACGCACCACAGCCGCAATCCAACGCATTCCGCTATGCGTCTTTGCATCACTGGTGGACACCTTCATTGGAAATGACTGGACTTCCGTTGTTACGCATATGCAATGACGGATTCTGTGTGATCTGGGAGTTAAGCCCGATTCACACCAGAGCCGGCAAACTGGTTGCATTGCGGCATCCATTCATTTCAATAGGAAGCAATGTGCACCGCTGCGGCAAATCTACCAGAACCGGCGGTGCGGCGGGTGTGTCGCAAGAGTTGAAATAATCCAACTTGTGCGGTACTTTGCCGTATGGTCCCAGAACCGAAGTTGATTTACCTCAGAGAAAGAGCTAATATGTCGCTTTCATCTATTGGTGTTTGAGATTGCAAGACAAGCTTTGACAGCTCAGTAGATAGTTTTTGTATTGTAAATGAATACTAAACTGAAAACAGCCCCTGTGAGTCACCTTACTGTAGGTGGACAGTTGTATGCAATGTTGCCCACCATCTCGTAGATGCGGAAGATTGATTACGATGTTGATTGCGGTGTACAAGTGTGTCTGCAGTACGATGCCGTACAGTGATTTTTTGCCTGATCTGGTGTGAATCCAGCTTTTGACCGACGCAGTTGTCATTTTCCCGTCAGGCACCCGCGTTGTTTAAATAACAAATGCACCTACGCCCATATTTGCGCCCATGGGAGTGCTGGTCTAAAGGGGAAGTGTGTTTAGGATAATTCTTGGTGTATTGCTATCTTGAGGCATCGGAAAGTGATCGCACCATTGACCAACAAAAGCCTGGTCTAAAGTCAATGGCGCAGCACATCATAGTTATTTTAACAGCAAATTGGTCAAATGCACCTATGGCATAGGCACAGCGCGTGCACATTATGCTTGTTGCACACACACAGGGAAGCGCAGCAGCACACGATCATTACGGTGCAAATCCGCTGTCAGAATAGCAATGCGCGAAAGGTACAAACGTGCCTGGCTCTTAAAGGGAATGGGAGATGAATTTCTGATTGGTTTATTGCATGTTACGCCCAAAACACGCCTATGAATTAATGAAGACACTTAGTACAACCCTTTTAGACCATGCGCCTGGCGCATGGGACCTTTTATTCGCTGTTAAAATAGCAAAAGTGGATTTGGACACGCCCAAAGCGCACTTACGCCATGCGCTTCACGCCATGCGCTTAGATCGTTAACATAGGGTCCATAGTGTTTTGTGGGTGTGGCAAAGTGTGGCCTAATAAAATGGGTGTGACCATTTTAAAATATGAAACATCTGCTGCACACGAACAGCATACACAAACGTTCTGAAATATCAATTATGCTGTCCATTAGATTTAATAACACAATTGTATGATTTTGGTTGGTTCCATTGCAAAATTAATAAAGTACAGTGTTTCTCACAAGTTGGAATTTTCAGTTTTTCTATAAATGTATTGTTTATTTTGTTACAGGATTGTTTGTGCATTGCTAGTCAGGGGTGCCAGTCATTTGATCCCACTGTATATGAAAGTATTGTCCATCGACAAAGTAACTTGCACATCTTGTACGAATCTCTCTGCAATACTTTCTGGCGTGCAAGTAGAGGTGTAATTTTAGAACTGTATATCCTCTTCCAGGTACACACTGATCCCTACCTCCATTATCCTAGGGATGGGAGGTTCTCCATTGTGGTCTGCCAAGTGTACCCTACTCACCATCAGTGGCAACCTGCAGGCACCTAAAGAAAACAAGAAGGCCGAAGATGTTATCAACAAGTATTTTGGCATATTCTTTTTGATATTCCAGTCCTCGGCTGTATGGGGTAACCTCATGTCATCACTGATATTCGGATCAGATACAAACATATGTAAGTAAAAAACAAGTACACCCAGAAATGTACACCCACACGAAAAGATGCAACAGATTTGGGAAAGCAGTACCATTGAAAATCTTGCTAACAATTCTCAAACATTTTGTGACGATAAAGTGATTACGATACATCATGTTTTATTTTATACAAGTAAATTATGATGTTTCCGTTGAAACTGTATATGATCTGCCCTAATTATATTTCAATGTTTTTGTAGCTGACATTCCAGAGGAAGATCTTCAATATTGTGGCGCAGGTGTGTGCGTTGAAATCAATGCAAATGTCACGACCAAAAGGCCAGCACAAGAGTTGGTATGGACGCTAGTTGGCAGTTATATCGGTAAGAATGATGTATTGGTGTTTCTCAGAGTTCCAGGCTGATGAACTGCTCTGGCGTGTCTACAGTATGATCAGCCCGTGTTCTTGTTGTCTTACAGGGGTCGGTGTGTTGGCTATGATCATAGTGAGCGTGTTTCTGGACAACATAGACAGAGATCAGGCCCGGAATTTCAGAGACAACCGGGAACCATTCTGGAGCACCTTCCTGGCCACGTTCACCCTCTTGAAAGACAAACGATTAGTGATTCTCATCCCGCTGACCATGTACAGCGGCTTTGAACAGAGTTTCCTCTCTGGGGAATACACTAAAGTGAGCTGACATCCAGACACCTGGCCCCTAGGAATCCAAAATACAGGATTAAGGGTAAAAAAATATATGAATTTAACCTTTTTTTTTACTGTGCTTCCTTTGCAGAACTACGTAACCTGCGCGTTAGGAATACATTTTGTTGGATACGCGATGATATGTTTTGGGGCGTCAAATTCGTTGTGTTCCTTTTTGTTTGGGAGGTTGGCAGAATGGACTGGAAGAGCCCCACTGTTTTGCTTGGGTAAGACGAGCTTTCCAGTTAAAACATTTGGATATTAAGTGGTATGCTTCAAATACACCATACTCACATATTTTACAGCGGCAGTGACCAACTTTGCCTGCATCCTGGCTCTGTTGTTCTGGAGGCCTCACCCAGATGAGCTGCCTGTGTTCTTTGTGTTTCCTGCCCTGTGGGGACTGGCAGATGCTGTGTGGCAGACACAAACCAACTGTGAGTTCAGTTATATTAATATAGTGACATGGTAGTACCTCAAACACTGGGAGTTAAATTATAATTTATGTGTTACTGTGATATTTTCGGTACTTTGAACGCCTCCTGAACTGAGTGGTAACGTTCTCATTTTCAGCGCTGTATGGAGTCCTCTTTCCCAGGCACAAGGAGGCCGCGTTTGCTAACTACCGCATGTGGGAGTCTCTGGGGTTCGTCATAGCCTTCGCTTACAGCACCTTCATCTGCCTGGACACCAAGCTCTACATCCTTCTGGGAGTACTCATCATCTCCATGGTGACCTATTTGTGGGTGGAGTACCACGAACACAAGAATCCCACACTGCCAGTGGAGGAAGGGATATACAGCAAAGACTATAGAGAGGACACAGATCACCAAATAAAAGTAAATCGCATCATTGCTCAGACTAACTTGTAGACAAGATGTACATATTTAATTTATTTTTCCACAGAGGTCACATTCAGATTTTCATTCTCTTTTTCAAATTAGTTCTGGCCAGGAATGCAGCATACATAGTAAAACACAAGACAAAACACTTCTGCAAAGTGTTCCAACCAGATTACGTACTTGTGCTGAGGACATTAATATCATTTTGAGCTCTTATGTGGAAGAATGACATCCGAGTCTTGTGTCTAATCAGACCTTTTGTGGATGTCTATATTCAAACACTACCTTGACTACGTGTAAACATTTTCTGCAATTGCACTTTTTATGCAGATTTTAATCATTTTAGACGTCTGATTAAAATGTCTATACATTTGTTAATGCTAATGTTTTGCCATGGCTGCTTTATGGACTGTAACTGTAAGGGAATACACGGCTGAAGGTCACTAATGAAGCAGATTACAAATTGTAATGTACCATGCAGGTAAAATATAATGATTTTATTAATGACTTATTCTGCAGTCCAGTGTTGGTGTTGTGCTCAACCCCGACTAATGTTCAATAAAAAACAACTGAATGTTTTTTTAGTGAAAGGAATGAGGGTATCCAATGACGCACTTTAGAGCCCGACCAATATAGCATGTTTATTTTCAATACGAATTATGTTATGAAAACCTTGTCACCGATAACGAATATCTGTACATTTTACTATCCTTGGTTACTAGTCTGAATGGATCAACTTTCTGCATGTATTGTTGCTTATAACTGGCCAGGACTCGAATGATACATTCTTTTCACTATTTTTACCCAATATTATTTATAAAAGTTTAAAAAACTGGTCAACTGCTTTACACGTGTGTCAAACAGAGACGATTTATCAAAAGTCACTACTAAGTTGCTCAGGTTAGACTGCACAGCGGATGAAAGAGGACCAATACGTTGTGTGATTGTGGGGATGACTTTCAACTGAAATGTATTATAAATATCATATCTCTCCAATACAGTAGTTACTTGGTTAGCCACAACCTTCTCGAAAATTCTCGACAAAAATGGGAGCTTTCGATTGTCTGTAATTGTTGGGCAGAGCAGTAGGTTGGTTTTATTTAAGATGGCCTGGATAGTAGCAAATAGTGCAAATGGTAACACATCCAGAGGACTTATTTTTACTAATGAAATCTCCCAGGTCTTGTAAGCTGGTAGGTTGAAAAGTGTCCAAGACCATGCGAGAAAGAGAATGGCTTAAGTTGGTTTGGGTGGGTCACAGGATGAAAACTTGAGTAAATCTTAGGATTTATTTTTGAGGAAGATATTAGATTAGCAAAGTGAGCAGTCCGGGCATCCGTGACTAGTGTATTAAAAGAAATACAAAGATCTTTGCGATACAGACGGTGCACCTCTAGCCCTGTGGATTTCCAAATTCGTTCTGGAAAATCCATCTCAAACTACAGACAGTACCGTCATCCATGGAGAAGTGCTGCAGATAGCCCTACGACCTTTGAACAGCGACGGACTGGCCAGTCTGGATTTTAGGCAGATTCCAAGAGCCCCTCGTAGGCCGTTTGGGCCGGCGGGCCAATCAGAGCGCATGATTGTCACAGCCATGCGCCCCTTGAACTGTAAACAGCAGCCCGTATCATTTTCCTCACATCTCCGGTGGGTGTTTAATAAAAGACTGCATCATAAACTCTACATCGTTAAAATTTGTATTAATATCACAACTAAAGTGTGCGTTAAACTGATCAGCTATATTCTCAGTAATGTGTGAACATAGTGTTCTTTTTAGACAGAGGGTCAGCATTTACAGAAAGATTAAAGAAAATACATTTATGGTCACTGATAGTACTAAGTCCTCACAACTGATCTGATCTAAAACTAACCCCAGGGAAGAAACAAGGTTCAAAGTATGACCACCATGTGAGTAGCGCCAGAAACATGTTGCTGAAAGTTGAAAGATTCCGTAGTATTAATAAATTCAGTTGCAACACAGTTTGTGACATCATTATGTGCAGATTAAAATCACAAACTAATAACACTTTGTCCATATTAATTTACAGAGGTCAAGAAATCAGTGAACTTTAAAAACTGTCCACCTTGACCAGGAGGCAGGGTCAGCCCTAGGCATAAGCAAACTAATCGGCTGCAAAGGTGACTCCCGTGGTGAAAGGGGGCCCCAAAATGAAATTCTGCTTAGGCCCCCCAAAAGGCTTGGGTGGATACAGTCCATGTTCGTTTGCAATGTTTCAGCCAGGAATAAAAACAGGTGTTCCCTTTTAAATAAATAATTTAAAATGTGAGCCTTGTTCGCTGTAGAACGTGCATTTGTCAAGCACATTTTGATTGGAACAGCAAGAGAGCAGGTAGGAACAGCAACGCGGAGGTGGGCCTTGCCCGTAACAATGGCCTGTACGAAAAAAAGCAGGTGAGAGTGGTGAAAGACGAGGCCAATAGGGGGAGCTAGCAGGGGGGACAGTGCACTGAGTTGACACCATAGATAGAGGCAAAGATTTGGGGGCGTGTGATAGTCGCATGGGAAAGCTTGTACAACGAACATTAGTCGCTAGCTTTCGGTTACCCTGCATGTTAATATAACCAGCAAACAGATATTTTTGTGTTGTACAGGAATAGATGCAAACCTTTTACAAGGATTGTAATACAATCACTGAAACGTGGTGAATGGTGTCAGTGGCTTGGCATGTTGAAGTCCCAACCTTCAGTGAACACACCTAGACCCTTGCTTTATATGAACCTTGATAAGAAGATGTTACGACCGTTACATGATAACACAACAAATACCAAACTCAGATGTCATTTAGAAAGACATTGTGGAGATTTGTTGAAAAGATAATATAATAATGATTACACTGACACAGCACAAGATGACATAGCGTCCATAGTTGAAATGTGAAGTGGTGCATGTGTCTTGTGAACGTGTATTTAGAATTATCCTTTATTCACATTTTGTGAACACATTACTAATTTAACTGTGAATAGAAAAGCACCACAATTAGTAAAGCGTTTTCACACTGGATCCCTTACATAGCCTACATGTTTTTTAAACTCATTAACATATATTGTAGAATCCCTTTTTTACATTCATACTGACCTTAACTCTGCTCGCTTGCCAGTTTAAAATGTTTGTGCTACATTTCTAGCCTACAATATGTTTTAAAAATATTTTTCTTTTTGGACTTTTCCCCTTGCCCAATTGAACTCGGCTCATCAGCAACTCCACAGTGTCCAGGATAGTCAAATCACCAGCACATCCGGACTCTAATCACACTTCTCATTAAATACGAAAGCCTGATTTATTTAGTCGAGCAATTTAAAATATTTAAATATGATTGCTGCACTTAATCTCTCAGCTGTTCTCCAAACACCTCTGACTAAATGCAGTGCCCACTGAGTGTCGGGGAGATATAGGTCTGGGAATCCACATAGTGTCATAGCGCCCACTGGCGGCGCATTTCCGGGAATACACATAGATGACTGACGGTAGACAGACGTGTTGATCGTCTTGCCTCCAACATCACCTGTAAAAAATTCAGTCGGGGAAGTCTGATTAGAAGCCATCTGTTGTCCAGGTAGGTTGAATGTAAATTATATAGTTTCTGTGTGATTTTATTTACCTTAATATTAAACGGGCATTTGACTGAAATCCGACAGCAAAGTAAAAAATTGCATCGCCTTTAAAGCCCTTGTTCATTGCATGAGACATAATACATTATATGGCTGTTTCTGCAACTACAGGCATTTTTGCTTAATTTTTTAAATGTATTTATGCTGTTTATAAGGCAACGGGTGGTCACAACGAATATCGATTTGATTTAGATTTTTCCTCTGTTCACTTACTTTGCATTCTGTTATTTGACAAATATAAACTATTAACATATCTATATTTGAAAGCATTCTTTATAGCATTTCTTCACACCTGCCTAAAACTTACTGTTTACACAGTAGTGTACATGTTCCAAAAGCCTCAACGTTGCAATGAGTTTACTTCTCAAATGCATAATAGAACATAGTTTTCTACACAAATGTAATGTTGTGGTGAGATGCTGTTGGTGGTATGGGTTTGTGTTACATCAAGTTTAGGCTTTAGTAGTTTTGAAACATGAAAATCAGTTTGACCCAGGCATTACTGCAATACCTACTATCTTTGAAAAACGTAAAACCTTCAGTTTTCTATCTAGTACCATTGTCAACATTTTAAGGTCAACATTTTCCATGGCATAGAGAGAACCTCTTATTTATTCATTTTTTTAAAATGAGTATTTACAATGATGGCTTGATGAAAATTAATTTAAATATATTACAGTTTTATAGTAATTGAAAAAGAAACATATATTAAATGAGCATTATTGATATAACTGGTGAAAAACATTAAAAATAAACATGTTCCAAGTTAAAATCTTAACAACTAGATGCCATTTTGTGTACCTTATATGTTTATATATGGTTAAAATTAACCTTCACAGAGGTTGATGTTTTTTGTGGCGGGACAGTCAAAAGTGACCGTAGTTGCAGAAACACCCATATGCCTGTTTACCTGAGCCTTGCTGAGTTCTCATCAACTTCACCATTACCGTCGTGGAGATAAGAAACCCAAAGGTTTCATTGCGAGTATAAAAGAGCAGACTGTCGCCTTAGAAAACCTTTCAATACATATTAATAAACTGAATTTTTTATAAGTTCATTATAAAAACTTTAACTATATACCATTGAATCCAGTTTGGATTGTTGAGGAAAGAAATTCTTTATGAGCATCTTAAATACAGTTTACACAGTTTAGAATGGTATAACTAGATGAGAGTGATGCACCTACAATTCTGAGGCCTGTTAGTAGATTCTGAGGCCTGTTAGGTTATCTGAGTGGAGACAGGGGCTTTCCCTCTCTGGGAGGGAGAGATTCAAGGCCGCTCAATGACTTTGCAGGATGTCGTATCGGTTAGATGAGAGATGAGTGTGACAGGGGATAGCTCATAACTCCTATCTATTATATATTGGACTTTGGTTTAAGCCCAGGTCTAATGTATATGAATATATACTGTATTTGTCTTTACATTATTCAGACTACAGATCAGAGTAACATAGGTTGTGTTCCTTTCCTTAAGGAGGTGAACAAATGTACTGTATAGAGGAACCTGTTGACTCCGTGTCACAAGACTGGTAAGATTCTAGAAGATGACATAATGTTTTAAGGAGACCTGCTGATCTACTCATGTGAATCAGTCACGGGTCTGAACAGAGAAGGGTATTCTGTAAGGAACTAGAAGGTCTTCAGGCTTATAAATACATAGTGAATATATTGCTAGGGCACTTGGTATGCATTCTTTATGGAAATGGTACTGATGTGGGGAACCCTGTCCCCACCCGTTCAAAGGATCAATAAAGACTTAGAACCTTTCCACTGCTACCTGAATTAGACTGCTTTTTGGTACAAGATTTCCAGCAAAAAAGCAATCTTCTTCAGGATCAAAATGCAGTATTGTCAATGTTCTTTTTTTCAATTTCATTTTGACAAATTAGCTCTCTATTGCAGCCTCACAGGAACATATTTTCAAACTAATTTCAATACCTTGTCCAAGCCAAGTTAACACACATAACCTATAATTATTCACTTATGTAATTCTTAACATATAAACCCTTATTTGATATCAACACACCCCATATTTGTCCATATGGTGTGAAATTATATCCATAATATTGTGTGTTGATGAAATTATGGTATGCTTAAATACCTTTGAAGGTTTTGGTCTTCGTAAATGTTTACACGTCATACATAAACTAAAGATGTGTATAGTTTCAAATAAAAAGTGCTGCAATACAGTGCCAAATAATAAAAAAATAATTATCACTGAATACTTTGGGAATTCACTTTTTGGAATCTCCTCGATTGTTGTTGATCACTGAAGATACTCTACACTTCCTCACAAGTCTGGAACAAACTGTGACTTATTGTGTTGCCTCATTAATAATGAAAATGCTGTCTCATTTGTTCTTACCAGACCCTTCCCTGGTATGGCGTCAGGGGTGAGCAACACTGACCCCACAGCCCTGGTGTTCCGGCTCCACGAGGGTGCCCCAGATCTGGTGAGAGAGGTTCTGCTGGAGAGAGGCTGGAAGGAGTATGACAAGAAGGGGCAGGAAGAGGGCGACTGGAACCTTTACTGGCGCGCCTCGGCCTTCCGCAGCTCAGACTACGATAACATATTGCCCTGGCAGAGGCTGAATCATAACCCCAAGACAGCGGGCATCACCCGTAAAGACTGCCTGGCAAGAAACCTGAAACGGATGAGAGGGACGTTCGGCTCGGCTCTTTACGACTTCAGCCCGACTGCTTTCATTCTCCCCAATGATTACTCTAGGTTTTTAGCAGAGTACACCAAGCTCCGTTTGAAGCACGGAGGCAGGTCGGGTTATTGGATCTGCAAGCCGGTCGATCTGTCGAGAGGGAGGGGCATCTATATTTTTAAGGACATCAAAGACCTAGCGTACAACTCCTCAGTGATTGTTCAGAAATACATCAGCAATCCCCTTCTCATTGCAGGGTACAAATTCGACCTTAGGATTTATGTTTGTGTGAAGAGTTTTCAGCCTCTCACCATCTACATCCATCAGCAGGGGTTGGTACGCTTTGCCACGGAGAAATACAATTTGTCGTCCTTGGACAACCGGTATTCCCACCTAACCAACACAAGCATTAATAAGTTTGGACCCTTCTACACAACCAACAAAGACAAAGTGGGACCCGGGTGTAAATGGACTTTGAGTAAATTCCGCTGCTTTCTTCAAAGCCAAGGTATCAACGAACTACTCTTCTGGCAAAAGATCAACAATATCGTCACACTAACGTTGCTCACCATGGTGACCTCTGTACCTCCCAGTCCCAACTGTGTTGAGCTGTTTGGATTTGACATCCTCATCGATGCCAGATACAAGCCATGGCTCCTAGAGGTAAACTACAGCCCTGCTCTCACCCTCGACTGCCAGGCAGACGTGACGGTCAAGAAGGGACTTCTCAATGATCTGTTTGACCTAATGAACTACTCATCCATAGACAGCCTTAGACAGAGTGGATATTTCAAACAGAAGTACAAACGGCCCTGTTATCTAGGCAGCCAGTCTCTACAGGTCCCTGGGTGTCTGCTGCCTAATTCTACGTGTAAACACCAGCAAGCAAACAAAACAGGTAACAGCATCCACACTACATTCGCCGGCAATACTAGCTACTTTCCAGAAGTTAAGATGAACCGGATCCGCTCTGGAAGGAATTGCATAAGTGACACCAGCAGCTCAGCTCCGAATATGATACTTCTTCCACACTCAAAGACTGCAGCTGTAATCAGAAACAGACAGGTCGGGCATGCACTCACACACATGACAGAAGCCATTCAGTGGTCTGAGGTTACAGACCAAGAGTTAGAGAGGGATAAGGGAGACCTTTCCAAACATGACAGCCAGCCCCAAGTCTTGAGGAGACCAGCAGCGGTGGGCTGTAAGCTACCTGCCATTCACCTTCAAAAGTACAACCCTCCAAAATTCCCAGGGGTCTGTAAAGAGAATTGCACTCCAGCACTACGTGTGGGTGACTTTATCTTGACATTCCCTTTCAATGAAGTCACTCTGAAGGCTTCACAGGACAAGCTCAATGTTAAGACTGCAGTTCATGAGGTTCACAAACTCATCAGCCAGGTAGCATCAGGTTTGAGACACAACGAGGAGAGCGCAAGGGAAGATGTATTTGATAGATTTAAAGAACAAAATAACTTTGGGTCTCTGTTGTGGGGACCTACAAACCCACCTCTTCTCAGCGAGTTCCACTTTTCAAACCAACTGAGCAACTGACATGTTGAAGATAGTACTTTGGAATTGTTTGTTATTGACAGAACAGGAATGCAGTTTAAGTCCAATGTTCATGGATAGAAGGTGATCATCTTCACCTCAATCATGTAGGATCTCGTCTTTTATCCATGAACATTGAACTCACACTGCCTTCCTGTATGGCCTTCAGCTTATGACATGACAGCGATTGTACAGTGAGTCCTACACTGACACATCATATTAAAGTAATAACCAACAATAGATCGAAACCTAGTCAGAAACCAGTAAGAAAATCTCACAAAGTTAATAGCTGTCTTGTATATTCAGTATCGAGCCTTTGTATGTCCATCCCTACTAATATTTCTCCTTGCACTCGGAAATTTGCACTGCTTAAAGGTACAATATGTAGTTTTCAAAAACAAGAACGAAAGATGTATATTATATATATATGTCTTAGTTGTGTACTTACATTATTCTGAATGTTTCCACCAACTTTCAAACCCAGAGAAATTTTTAATATAATTCAAAGACACGGGACATTTCATTTTGTCTTCCGTCAATGGCGTCATATAACCTTTGACTGCTCTAGTTGCTCTAAGCTCCAGGGAACCGCCAAACATAACGTTAATAAAGTTAATATATTTAACAATACGTTACTTTGTCAGTGAACATTTTTTCTGCCTGAGACGCTTGTTTGGAAGGTTGTCATTGATGACGATAACAAAACCCATGACCCCACGCTACTTCCCGACGTCATCCAAGTACATCTTTTGCTATTGTTTTGATTGAGAGCCCCCTAGTGGCCAATGACATTATCACTGCTTACAAACTGGACTACATGCTAATAACAGAGACCTGGCTTGATCAAAAGGAGAATAAGGAGCTGATTGAAACTTCACCTGTTAAGTTTAATTTTGTACATAGCACTAGGACCAATAGGAAGGGAGGGGGGGTTGCTGTTTTATATAATGATAATTTTGGCTGTAAATCTGTATTTTTTGGAAACTACCTAATACTTTCTAATTTCATATTACCTCATGCACTTCTTACTGTCACAATGACTCTGTGTTCTGGGGTGTATGGGTATTGTTTCTGTTGTTTTGGATGTCTGTTTAGTTGGTTTGGCTCCCTCTTCTGTTCAGTCCGTTAATTATTTTCTTTAGTTTGATGTGCACACACCTGCTGAACATATAGTTAATATTCCCCTCTTACCTATTTGTGTTCTTGTTAATTGTCTGGCTATATAGGTTCCTTGATTTCATGTACCGTAGGTGTGTGCCTCATTGGTAATGTCCTCCTGACATGCTGTCGGTTTGTGCTCTGATTTCAAGTAAGTGTAACATCTTGTTATTGACATTACATTTTCTTTCTTGTTTTGGGCCTAAGTTTTGCCCGCTTTGTTAAAGGGCAGAAGTCAGCCTAGACTTTATTATTTCACTTGAACCGTTAGAATAAACGTCAAACACCACTCCCTGCGCTGGTCTCCTTCATTCCTGCATAAGCATGACACTATCTACCATCCATCCAAACTGAAACACGGATTTTTAGATAAATTGGGTAAAATTGATCAAAAATAACTATTGATTTTAACAGCATTATAATTTCAGGTGATTCTAATATCCATGTAGATGACAGCAACAATTCAGAGAAAAAACTATTCATTAGTTAATTGGAATGTTTTGATTTCATACAACATGTCACAGGGTCCACACATCTAAAGGTTCACACACTTGGCCTTGTTTTTTCCAAAGGACTTGATGTTGTAATACCAGCTGTGCTGGATGTTGCCATTTCTAATAATTATTGCCTATTTTCCGATGTGGTGTGCTCTGTTGAACAAACGAATATGGTTAAATTACTTAACAGACGTTACATTAATGCTGACAGTGCAGTTACATTCATTAACGATTTTCAAAATTATACACTACCCACCCTGCCTTCATGTGATGCCATGGTTAACAATTTCACAAATGTTATGTCTCCAATCATTGATCATGTTGCTCCTGTCAAATGTAAATATACATGGATCGCCAAAAGCACCTTGGAGAAGGTGTGAAAAAGTAAAAATGGTAAAAACAGCTTGCCGGAGAGCTGAACGGAGATGGAGGAAAAAGAAATTGCACTTTAATCTTGAAATTTACAAAATGCACTCTATTGTTATAACACTGAAATTAAATATGCCAGACAGTTCAATTAATTAACAATAATCACGATCATTTTTAATTTTATTCTCTTCAATTGATAAACTGATTAATCCATTTCTCTTGAGTTCCTCTCAGCAACTAAATGTGATGAATTTGCTGTTTTCCAAGATAGTGTCTCATATTCGAGATAATATTACAATCTTATTGCAGCAATAAATCTAACACAGCTCCACCCTTACCCGAATATACTGTCACTAGCTCTATGTCCACTTATCACCTGTTAACTCCAAAGATCTAGATCAAACCGGTTCCACGGAGGGCCTAGTGTATGCTGGTTTTTGGTCTTTCTTTCAATTAGAGCCCAATTAAGACCTAGACTGTCAGGTGAGGCGAGATCCTAACCAATTAGGGACATTCAATCATTCAGGTACAAGGTAAAAGCGAAAACCTGCAGACACTAGGCCCTTTGTGGATCTGGTTTGACACCCCTGATCTAGAGCCCTCATACTCAACTGTGGACCTCGAAGCCAGATCCAGTCCACTTGTTCATTGCAACCCTCTAATCTGGGACATATTTAGACCTGGGAAACCAGGTGAGTCCAATTAATGTTAAGGTAGAACAAAAAACAGCAGGCTCCAGACCCCGTAGGGTTAGAGTTGAATACCCCTTATCTAGAAGAAGTAATTCAGTGCCTAAAGTCTAGCAACTGTTCTCTTGACTCCATCGTAAGGATGGATCCTTACCAAACTGTCTTTCATTGTTTTATAAATCCCATTGAAAACATTATAAATTGCTCTCTGCAGACTGGCACTTTCCCTGCATCTCTTAGGCGGCCTGTATTCTCCCCTCTATTAAAGAAAAACAATCTGAATTCAGGTATACTTAATAACTACAAACCAATTTCCAATCTCTCTCTTACAAGTTAAATACTTGAAAAGCATGCAAAAAACAAATGGAGGCATATCTCTCAATTCATAACATATATGATAAATACCAATCTGGATTCAGAACCAATCATAGTACGGAGACAGCTCTCATAAAAGTAGTAAATGACCTCAAATACTGACTCACAGAACATGTCTATTTTAGTATTTCTTGATCACACTGCTTTATTTGTTACGGTTGATCATGATATTTTAATTAAAATGTTCCATGTTTCTGTTGGCTTAGCTGGCCCTGTTCTTAACTGGTTTTCATCCTACTTAAAGGACAGGTGTTTTTGTCTCAATAGGTAATTTAAATCGACAGAAAAAAAAATCTTATCTGGTGTTCCACAAGGGTCAGTCTTTGGACCATTGCTTTTTAATCTATATATGCTCCTACTTGGCATTATCACAAAGAAAGATAACATATCCTACCAGTAATATGCTGATGATACCCAGTTGTACATTTCACTTTCTTCTGATGATCTGAGTCCTGTCAGCAAACTGGTAAACTGTATTGATGATATTAATTGCTGGATGTCCAAAAACGTTTTACACTTAAAAACAGACAAGACTGAGATTCTTGTGGTTGGTCCTAAAAATAATAGACAAAAGATTTATTCACACCTAGATTCAGTGTCTCTGAAATACATTAAGCAAGTCAGAAAACTTGGCATTGAAAATCACATCACCAACATTAACAAAACAGCATTTTATCATTTAAAAAATATATCAAAACTTAGAGCATTTACTTCTCAAACTGACTTTGAGAAACTGGTGCATGCATTTATCTCAAGCATGTTAGACTATTTTAACAATCTATAGGACTCCTCCAACTCATTAAAAATGCAGCAGCCAGAGTCCTTACACGTTCACGTAAATTTGATCTCATTACTCCGGTACTTAAATCACTTCATTGGCTCTCGGTACAACACAGAATTACTTTCAGTCTACAAAGCACTTAATGGTTTAAAGTCCTTAAATCTGACTTCTGGCCTCTCAGGTCATCAGGAAGAGGTCTTCTAGATGTTTCCAGAATCAGATCCAAGTCAGGTGAGGGGGCCTTCAGTTACTGTGGTCCTGCTCTATGGAACAAACTGCCTGATGACCTGAGATCCATCTTAACTGTGTCCACTGTCCACGTTTAAAAACAAACTCAAAACCCTTTCATTTTCTCAGGCATTTGTTTAATTACTGTGTGTGTGTGTGTGTGTGTGTGTGCGTGCGTGCGTGCGTGTGTGCGTGCGTGCGTGTGTGCGTGCGTGCATGCGTGCGTGTATGAATGTGTATGGTGCACTAATTAACCTGTTGTGTTTTATCATTCATATTTTTATGTATTCTTATTCATGCTTACACTTAGTATATATGCTGTTTTTAAATGTAAAGCACTTTGGGTTTTACTTGTAATGAAAGGTGCTATATAAATAAAATTGACATTGGCAAAAACATCATTAATTTGTAGATGAACGAATAAAGGAATGATATGTAGTATAAACATAAGGACTGTCAAAGACTACATTCATTGAGATAATCACATCATTGTGTTTGATTAATGAAAACTACAAATAGGTTTTGTGTAAATTGTTTTAAAATAATTTTGATATCTCAAAAATGCCTAAAACATATGATACAATCTGGTAAATTTATGAGGCACAAATTCTTTTAAGTCAACGGTATCTTGTTTTTATGTTGGAAAAAACTCAATAATTATTTGTTTTGTTTTTAGTGTACTGCCTGACAATGCAGTTATTCTCATAAAAAAAATTACTAACATAACAAATTAATCTCCCTAATTGTCACAGGCACTCCACTCCCGGTCCAGCGCTCGAGCCCGATTCTCCTATTACTACTCTTATTAATTTAAGAGTATATTTAAGTTTCCTAGTCCTTGAGTAGTGTTTATTGTCTCTGTTTTAGGTCTACGTTCTCTGTTCCCTAATAGATGTTTTACGCAGTACCTTTGTTAGTGCTGTACTTATGTTTGTAGTTTTTATGCAGTACAACAGTGTTATTGCTAGCTACCTGCGTTATTCGCCTGCGGGTCAGTTTTCTGTTGAGTATTGAGCATCTACTCGGATGCCTTTGTAATTTCTGGATCATGCAGTAAAGAAATCTGTATTGTCAACTGACTTCTGCGGCTGTCTCCTATTCTTCACAACACAAGACCTACATTGAAATGTATTTAATAGATTTTAAAATCATCTACCAACATTTTGTATTTATATAACAAAATATATTTTTTAATTACTATATTATATTTTTTTGTTAATGACAGTCAATGGTTTTATTAAAAACATGCTTGTAAAACAGCACATCGGTTCTCTCTAACTGCCATGTTAAAGTCAAACAACTTGTTCAGACCAGGTCAGTATGTAATTAGTACCTTCCTACAGGTCTTGTCTGAGAGACAAGTGATATGTCAGAACCTCATGAATAATCTGCCTTTCATTGCAACCTAAGAATCTTGCTACCACAAACACAGAGGTCATAAAGGTTATAACAATAACATGATGCAAAATAATAAAACATCAAGAGAGTCTACAAAAGAGTCTCCCCAGACATGTATATATACTTTAAATATATTTACTGTACAATAATTATATAGCAATAGGAAACATAGAATAAAACAAAGTTTTAGACAGAAATAGAGATCCAGTAAAAAATTATGTAACATTTATAATTTGGTATTCAGGGTTAATAAAATAGTAAAAAACGTTTTCCTCATTTCTTGTCTATAATGATGATGCCATTCTTGTCCTTAATACGAACTCTTCCTGAGGGGAACTTTGTCTCTTGTCTTCCATTAGAAAACACTGTCTTTGTTGTTCCATCAGGGTACTCCCTCTGCTTGTACTGGGATGTGTGGATCTCTCTTTGACCATTGTTGAACTCTACTGTTTTCTCTCCACTCCTACAGAGTCAACACACATATCCACCCACACAAACACACACATATTTAGGAATATTTACATTTTTTCTACACCCAGAAGAGGTTCCCAAATACGAATGCTTTCACCACTCCTAACACCTACCCCAAAAACCTAACCTGAGGAATAAATCTGAGCATAACAAAAACCTAACCACTAACCCGTTAACACTTTTTCTAATCCCAATTTAAATCCTATTTTGAAGCCTGGCAAACTGTGATTTTTGGACCTCACAAATATAGAAAACATCTAGGCACACGCACACACACAGTCAATTTAATCGTACTCTGAAAGCTTGACAACTGTTCCATCCGGAAAGACGCTCTCCTCTCGTCCATCAGGATAGATGTACTTTATTGTCTGATCTGGGAAAACAATCTCCCTCTTTCCATCAGGATGAAGTTTCTCTATAGAAAACACATTACAAATACATGTATTTTTATTGGTGTTATTTACACCCGGTTACTCCGAACATATTGTATATATCAGACTACAGATTGCTTAAATAATCACACCGATCTGTTTGTTTGGGAATTTCAGGACTTCCAACCCAGTTGGGTAGGTTGTGTGAGTTGTCTGAGCACTAGCATAGTAGTATACCTATCAAAGAGAAAAAACAGAAACAAAAACAATTTCAGGCATTTGTTACAGTTGAATTCCGGGATTATTTCCAAGAAGAAGCATGACTCACCACTTTTCCATCTGCTAGTATGTGCTTGACATCTCCATTGAAGAATGTGACAGTCACTGACTTTTTGTCCACATTGATCTCTTTTCTGGTTCCATTCTGGAATGTGATAACCTGGCCCCCATCGGAGAAGTTTTCTTCTACCTGTGCATTAAAACAATATTATGGCATGTAACCAAGGGCATAGTTTGGTAAAGCATATTTGGAAGTGGAGGGCAATTGGTCAATAGGATTTTTACTCTGTCTGTAATGATGGGGGAGGGGTCTACTAAATCAATGCCCCTGAATGTAATTGAATTATAAGCGTGTTGCGCTGTGGTAACTGAGCAAGATCCTTCAGAATTGCTGAAAGGAAATGAGTAAAGAAAATGTTATTTACTGCGTCATATGAGTAGCCAAAGGCCTAGAAAGACGAGAGGTGTTTTCTTACCTTACCATCAGGATAGTGTGTTTGTTCCAACACGTCCTTGTTTATGTGGAACGTGTTACATCTCATCGCTCCTGTAGTCTGAGGTGGATTCTGTAAAGGGGCAATAGGCGGCCGAGCGGTTATAATGTTGGACCAGTAACTGAAAGGTTCCTAGTTTGAATTCTGATCCAATTAGAAAATTTACAATTTATGTCATTAAGAAATTAATAATTACACATCTGTACTTCTGGTAGGTTATAAGAGGCCAGTTAAACAGTTACATTTTTACTTCATTACCCTGTGTTCTGATTCTGTAGAACAGTAACTGCTGACTGATGGATTCCGCGGGTCTTCAGTGACGCTCTGCCTCTGTTGGCGTTTCAGCTCCGCCTCCTTTCCTACTGACCAAACAGAACCCTGAAGAAAATGAGAGTAAGAGGACTGTTAACATAATGTAGCTTTGTAACAATGCACTTTGATTTCTGAATAAAATGTTACAGACAAATGAATACCTTATCCTTAAAGTTTCTGCCACGTTTAATAGAGCGCTCATCTGGGTGATGGGAGTCCTCAGTCCTGTCTGAATAAGATGAGCTCTCAGTCGGTAAGAAATTGACTGAAACAACTTGTTTTAAAATGTGAATATGTGAAGTATATGGATGTGTTTACACAAGTAGACTAATTCTG
Source organism: Umbra pygmaea (assembly GCA_016801145.1). Taxonomy (NCBI): domain Eukaryota; kingdom Metazoa; phylum Chordata; class Actinopteri; order Esociformes; family Umbridae; genus Umbra; species Umbra pygmaea. Next base: position 27,528 of record JACXGM010002053.1, on the reverse strand, counting down.
ATATTTTTGCTGCTCACTAATTGGTCACTTGATCAATTCCATCAGATATTTATATATTAGATTCAGACCTCAACTTTTCTTAATACCAACAAGTTAAAAGAATATCAGAATTTAGCTTTTTTTAACACAGCCTAGTAAGCACAGCACAGAGCACTTACTTCTAGTTGGAGGTCTTCGATCCATTGCGCTTTCAGTATTGGTGTGATAGTTGTGATATGGCTGAGAATAAAGTCAGATTAATTAATTTAAACAATATAATTTCAAGCAGGAGACATTTTATTATGTGCTTCTAATGAAGACGCAACAAACATTCATTACTTTCAATTGTTTATCGGATACAATGCATTTTAATATGTATTATGTTTAACTGGCCTTACTAATCTGAGAGCATGATATTTACGGTCTATGTCTGAAAACTTCACATTAAACTTTATTGACAAACTTTGGTCCATTTAAAATTAAAGTACATTTTAACTGTTCTTTTCCATCCATTACTGAACCTGGTTTTAACATGTTCATGCTTTAACGTCTGACCGGTCCTCTTTGATGTCCACCGCAACCTCTCTGAATGGTAACCCACAAGAACACCACAGTCCTGAACGCATCCCCATATCCCGGGTCCCAATCACCAGAGTACTAACACCTGTTTCCCTACCTGACAGTATTTAAGCAACCCAATATCTCTCACTCGTTGTGAGGTATTGTTGTTCGCTTGAAGCACGTACTAAGCCTTTGGAAATATTCACGTTTGCATTTACTGGTCTGACCTTATTTTTGGATTGTCTACCTGCCTTCGGAATTCCCTTTGTGCCTCTGCCTTCATATATTCTACCTACAGTGTACCGACTCCTGCCTGCTCTCCCGACTCCGTCCTGCCTGCTCCCTCTCGAAGAACACCCATGTAACGACCAGTGCCTGCCCTGACTTCCCAGCCTGTGTATCGAACCCTAGCCTACCTCGACTACCACGCCCGGTGTATAGCCCTGCCGCATGTCCGTTCTGACCATTCTCTGCCTGCACATTATAAAGAAGACTCGTATCAACTACATTAAATATTCATAATTGTGAATATTCTGTTTCAGAGTCTTATTCATTACAGAATACCTCACCGCATATATACGGCATGGATCCGGCTGCTGTGAATGCCCGTCTGAAAAAACAGGAGGAAAGGATTGACGAATTATGCCATCTGCTCCGTCAAACCCCTCTCCCTTCTCAAACTCCTGGACCACAGGTACAATCTCCCGTTCCTCCTAATATAGCTATGCCCAACAAATATGATGGGACACCCGGCAAATGTAAGGGCTTTCTTATGCAATGCGCCCTATACATCAATCACCATCCTAACCAGTTCCTGACGGACCGTCACAAGGTGGATTTCCATATATCACTATTAACTGGCAGGGCACTGGATTGGGCTACGGCTTTGTGGTCGGTGAATATTCCGGAATTGAATTCCGAACGGGCCTTTATACAATTGTTCACAGATGTATTTGAACATCCATTGACAGGGCGCAGCACAGGCGATCAACTATGTGACATAAGACAGGGGAAGAGATCTGCGGCTGATTACGCTATGGAGTTTCGCACTCTAGCCGCCGGCAGCGGTTGGAGTGAAACGGCTCTGTTAACCGTGTACAGACGAGGATTGTCTAAAGAACTCCAGACAGAGTTGGCATGTAGAGGCGACCAGACCAACATTACCCAGTACATCTCCATGTCCATTTCCATTGACCATCTTCTCTCTGACAAAACCCACAATAGGTCGCCTCATCTTGGACCTGCACCTCCTTTGACCCCAAGCTCCGTATCCGAACCTGAACCCATGCAACACCTACAGAAAGACAGAGACGGATCAGAGAGCACCTCTGTCTGTATTGCGGGGGATCACAACACCTGCTCCAGTCCTGCCCTGTGCGCCCATCTAAATCTCCAAGGGACAGGTAAGAGCTGTTCCACCTACCATGCCTATGAAACACCAATTCGACTTACCTGTCACCCTATCGGTGAATGACAATGTCATCACCACCCAAGGTTTAGTTGAGTCTGGTGCGGCGGGCAATTTTATTGCTTGTGACCTGGCACAAACACTAGGGGTTGAATTAATCGCTCTTCCTCTCCCTCTAAGGATTAACGCCCTGGATGGCCAGCCCCTCGGAGACGGGTACATCACCCATCAAACTAGCCCCATCAACCTTCGAGTGGGATTATTCCATACGGAATGCATACAATTCTTGGTGTTGTCTTCCTCTCGGGAGAGGCTCATTCTGGGATTTCCATGGCTCTGCGCCCACAACCCCATAATCTCACAGAAGAACTTACCGCCTGGAGCAAGGGTTGCCAACAGACATGTTTAAATATTCCCTGCCTTGCCACCTCCGTGGATGAGTGCCACCCAAAACCCGCAACCTACATACCCAATGCCTATTCAGACTACCGCACAGTCTTCTCTAAAGAAAAGGCCTCTGTCCTTCCCCCACACAGACCATGGGACTGCGCCATTGACTTGATCCCTGACGCTGTCTACCCAAAGGGAAGGATCTACCCCTTGTCGCTGCCCGAAAAGGAGGCCATGAATGCGTACGTGAAGGAATCACTGCACCAAGGCTTCATACGACCATCGACATCTCCCGTGGCTTCCAGCTTTTTCTTCGTAAAGAAAAAGAATGGGGGTCTTCGTCCTTGCATTGACTATCGCGGACTAAATGAAGCCACCATCAAACATAGGTACCCATTGCCTTTGATCTCTGCAGCGCTGGAACAAGTGGGATCCGCAACCATTTATTCCAAACTGGACCTCCGCAGCGCATATAATCTGGTTAGGATACGACCAGGGGACGAGTGGAAAACTGCGTTCCTTATGCACAACGGCCACTATGAGTACAAAGTCATGCCGTATGGACTGACCAATGCCCCAGCGGTGTTTCAATCATTCATGAACGCCGTTTTCCATGACATGCTGGACCGGTTCATGATTGTTTACATCGATAATATCCTGATATACTCCTCTTCCTTGTCTGAACATGTCAGCCATGTCAAACAGGTGCTTCAACGTCTTCTGGAAAACCACCTTTACGTCAAAGCGGAAAAAAGTGAATTCCATGTGGCTACGGTCTCCTTCTTGGGATTTATACTCACACCCGGTGGCGTCCGAATGGACGAAAGGAAAGTAGACACTGTGTGAATTGGCCACTGCCGCGCAACGGAAAAGACCTTCAGCGTTTTTTGGGATTCGCCAATTATTACCGAAAATTCATTAGCATTTTCAGTTCCATTACAGCACCTCTGCACTCCTTGTCACACCTCAGAACGTCAGCTTTTTCCTGGACCGAAGATACCCTGACGGCCTTCCATATGCTGGTACAGCGTTTCACCTCTGCTCCGGTTCTAGTACAGCCTAACCCCGATCTACCTTTCACTGTGGAGGTGGACGCCTCTGAAGTCGGAGTGGGGGCTGTTTTATCCCAACGTTCGGGAACGGATTCCAAACTACATCCCTGTGCATTCTTCTCCCGTAAGCTGAGTCCCGCCGAACGAAATTATGACGTGGGCAACCGTGAACTCCTGGCCATCAAATTGGCTTTAGAAGAATGGCGTCACTGGCTAGAGGGAGCAAGACACCCTTTTGTGGTCCTGACGGACCATCGCAATTTGGAATACTTAAAAAACGCAAAAAGACTCAACTCACACCAGGCTAGATGGTCACTGTTTTTCAACCATTTTAAATTCTCTTTGTCTTACATTCCAGGGGAAAAGAACGTCAAGGCTGATTCCCATTCTCGCCTGTTTGATCCTTCCACCAAACCAGAGAGTCCTGAACCCATCCTTCCGTCTACATGCCTGGTAAGACCCATTCAATGGGATATTGACAATGTCATTCAAGATGCCCCGATCACAGATCCTGCCCCCCTGGAGACTCCTGTGGGAAAAACATTTGTGCCAGCCACTGTCCGACCTCAGCTTTTACGTTGGTGCCACACATCCCTCAGTACCAGACACCCTGGTATAACACGGACCCTACAGCTTCTGTCCCAGAAGTATTGGTGGGCTTCAATGAAAGAGGATGTGGTCAATTACGTTATGTCTTGTCCTACATGCGCACAATCGAAGACAGCTCGTCAGTTACCGGAAGGTAAGCTTTTACCTTTACCCGTACCAAACCGACCCTGGTCACATGTGGCTATGGACTTTGTAACTGACTTGCCACCATCAAATGGATATACTACCATTCTTGTCATCATTGACCGTTTCTCAAAAATGTGTCGTCTAGTCCCTCTGACCAAATTACCTAAGGCTCTGGATCTGGCAGAATGTGTGTTCTTGAATGTGTTTAGACAATACGGAATCCCAGAGGACATCGTTTCTGACCGGGGTCCACAATTCACTTCGAGAGTGTGGAAGGCATTCTGGAACCGCCTTGGTGTCTCGATCAGCCTCTCCTCTGGGTATCACCCTCAATCTAACGGGCAGACTGAGCGGCTTAACCAGGTAATCGGTACGTTCCTACGAAACAGTGTTCCTCTCGCCCCCAGGACTGGAGCAGATTCCTTCCGTGGGTCGAGTATGCCCAGAACTCCCTGGTACATTCATCCCTGGGAATGACCCCATTCCAGTGTGTCCTGGGGTTTTAGCCACCTCTGTACCCATGGGACACCGAGCCAGCCCAGGTAGATGCTGTGGAGCACTGGTTCACGCGTAGCTCTCGGGTGTGGGACACTGCCCGTCGCCACTTGGTCCGTGCATCTCAAGCCCAGAAGAAACAGGCGGACAGGAGGCGTCGTCCAACACCACTCTTCCACCCGGGTCAACGGGTGTGGCTATCCACTCGCGATGTTCGACATCAACTCCCTTCACGGAAACTGGCACGCAGGTACATTGGTCCATTTAAAATCATTGCACTCATCAATCCTGTTACTTATCGCCTGCTGTTACCCCGTCAGTATCGCCTGGCCTCTTCTTTCCATGTCTCCCTGCTTAAGCCTGTACATTACAGCCCCATGCATCCTCCCGTGGCCTCTCGGACGCCCCCTCCTCCATTGGACATTGAGGGTGACCCTGCCTATTCGGTCCGTGAACTGGTGGCCTCCTGACGTCTTCGGGGTCTGCTGCAGTACTTGGTGGATTGGGAGGGGTACGGCCCGGAGGAAAGGTCGTGGGTGCCGGCGTCGGATGTCCTCGACTCGGATCTCGTGGCTGCTTTTCATCGGGACAACCCTTCCAGCCCTGCGCCTCGCCCCCGGGGTCGCCCGTCTTCCCAGTCTTCTCGGTCCTCCCGGGCTTCTGGAGTCGCCCGTAAGGCTCCAGAAGCCTTTGATGTCCACCGCAACCTCTCTGAACGGTAACCCACAAGAACACTACAGTCCTGAACGCATCCCCATATCCCGGTCCCAATCACCAGAGTACTAACACCTGTTTCCCTACCTGACAGTATTTAAGCAACCCAATGTCTCTCACTCATTGTGAGGTATTGTTGTTCGCTTGAAGCACGTACTAAGCCTTTGGAAATATTCACGTTTGCATTTACTGGTCTGACCTTATTTTTGGATTTTCTACCTGCCTTCGGAATTCCCTTTGTGCCTCTGCCTTCATCTATTCTACCTACAGTGTACCGACTCCTGCCTGCTCTCCCGACTCCGTCCTGCCTGCTCCCTCTCGAAGAACACCCGTGTAACGACCAGTGCCTGCCCTGACTTCCCAGCCTGTGTATCGAACAATAGCCTACCTCGACTACCACGCCCGGTGTATAGCCCTGCCGCATGTCCTTTCTGACCATTCTCTGCCTGCACATTATAAAGAAGACTCGTATCAACTACATTAAATATTCATAATTGTGAATATTCTGTTTCAGAGTCTTATTCATTAAACATGCATTATGAAAAAGGAAATTTACGAAAAATATAAATCAGGTTGTAGCAATGAAGTTTCTGAGAAATGGTAGTGAGTGTATGTATATTCATTACAAAGTATAAATAATGAATACTGGCCAGTCACTGATCTGATACAGTCTATTGTAAATTGCTATAAATTATTAGTGGGGTGCTGAAAAACCACTTTGGAACACTTTTTATACTTGAATAACTTCATACTAATAAAATGGAGCTTAACAAGTTCACTGAAGGCTGACATAGATATCGGTTTGAGATGAAAGTTTAAACATAGAGCTATGAATAAAAATGATAAATTGTGCAGTAAGCTGACAATAGAAAATCTGATTAATCTGAATTACATGAAATATTCAGTACTCTACACCAGTGGTTCCCAACCCTCTCCTCAAGTACCCACAGCCATGCCACAGTTTAGCTGTAGCCCTGAACTAGTACACCAGATTCACTAATCAATGACTTGTTCATTAGTAGACAAGTTGAATCAGGTGTGCTAGTTCAGAGGTAGTTCAAATACAAGGACTGCCTGGGGGTACTCCAGGAGAGGGTTGGAACACCACTGCTCTACACCACTACCCTTCAATTTTATATGTTTTTAAACAGAACTGAATGTGTCATTATTCATTCTGACTGTGTGCACTCTTCTGAACCGATGGTCTGTTGAATGCAGTAGTGGAACGTCTGCTGTGGACAACTGAATGAGCTGGGTCAGAAAACATGTGTGACGCTCTTCTTTGTTCAAGAACCAAATATAATACTCAGTTTAAGTTTGTTTGTCACACGTACATGAGACACAGATGTAATTGCATGTACAGTGACAATGTGGAGCCACGGCTCAGCAATGCAGTTGTATTAATAATATCAAAAAAGGATAAAAAGAATGGAAGCAATAATGACTAAAAATAATAATAATAAGACATGAGGATAGAGAGCCAGATATGCAGATTATGACTTATATTTCATTGTTCATTTATATTCAGTATGAGCTGAGTAAGGGTGGCACCTGATTGGGTCTAATTATCTTGTTTACTATCAGCTGGGTGATCAGTCCCTATATTAGTCCGGTTGATTGAGGTGAGGGCGCGGTTCATTAATAAACTGTATATGTTGTGCTATTTGATCATTTTGGTAAACTATGTTTATAATAGTAGTTATAATGATTGTATACACTGAGGTAAATACAGTGGTTATAATAGTAGTTATAATGATTGTATTAATTGAGGTAAATACATTGTTTATAATAGTAGTTATAATGATTGTATTAACTGAGGTAAATACATTGTTTATAATAGTAGTTATACTGATTGTATACACTGAGGTAAATACATTGTTTATAATAGTAGTTATAATGATTGTATACACTGAGGTAAATACATTGTTTTTGTTTTACTATGGCTTCATGGATTCTTACTCAGGTAAAATATGTGCTTACAGTTCCGTCAGCGCCTCTGTAAGATGCAGTGATTGTGTCCAGACTCCTGGTTGCCACTGGATGGCCTGGTTCAGGATTGGTGAGCTTGTTACGCAGGTCCATGTTCTCTCTGGTCAGGGCTTCCACCTGGTTCTGCAACACGCTGTGAGCCTGAGACCAGTGATACTCAGTCCGGAAGAACCACTCCTGAAGAACTAGAATCTGCTGCTGGAGATCCTTCTCACACACACACACACACACACACACACACACACACACACACACACACACACACACA
>JACXGM010002053.1:0-19837 GCA_016801145.1 Umbra pygmaea | reverse complement strand
AGTAACCCCCATTAGCCTGTTCCATGGTAAAACACACGCTATGAATCTAGGATCTCGGTAGAAAAACAACTGACTCCTACGATGACTCATGACACACAGTACATACACCTCAGTAAGGGGGACATTTTGATTTTCATTACTAACTCCAAATTATGCTTTACCAATGTTCGTTCTGACACAAAGAAAACCTGATCTAAACTGAATTACAAATACACAGATTTCTTAAAAAGAAACAGACTGAGGCAAATTTACCTGAGCCTCGTTAACATGTAGTTCAGGAGGAACTGGTTGATTCTTCAACACCTGGCCTTCTGTGTGTGGGAACGGAGCTCTACAACTGCTCTGGCCCTCATCCTTGTCGTTACACTCTATTTGGTCCATTCTAAGTAAAACACACATTTAAGTGTGAATAAAAGAAAAAATATCAATTCTGATGAAGAAGATTACAGGTTTCTCAATAATTCAATTCATAAAATATTCAAGCAATTCATAATCAGTGGTTTCTATATAGAGAACGTGTGTTGTGTTCAACCAACACCATAATCTGATATGGCACACATCAACACAACTGTCACTGTAAATTTCTCCTGAGTAGAAAACCAACCCAAATGAAATTAACACACTTCACTCGTTAGTCAGGTATTTAGTTCAGTCTGTTTGTTAGTCGTTTGTGGTTCATTGTCTTCTGTTCATTGTTGTTTATTATAAATAAAAAGTTATAATTGTGAAGACGCACCTGCCTCCAAATTCCCTGTTTGACGTGACACCAACCAGTCACTGTATATTTTACCTGCACTGTATATTTTACCTGAGTAGAAAAAAACACCAAACTATCACTCTTTATTTTACCGGAGTAGTTCCATCGCTCTGTCTTGTTCCCTTTTCATCTTCTCCAGCGAATCATAATTTTCTTCTGCTTTCATTTCAAATAGACCTCTGTGTGGCTTTGACATGGCTTGATCTGCTCGAAGAAGGTAGAGGTGAGGGTTAAACAAAATATAAACTGTGCATGTACACTATTGATGAATGTGCACACATTTTCATACTGGCCCCCTGTGGAAATCAAACCAATCCTTACATTGCAAAGTGTCATGATTTACCGAATAAAACACGAGGCCAGCACAGGCTTCATTTCTGTAGACTTTATTAGCTACATAGTGAGCCTAGCCAAAATAAACAGTTCACTCACCCTGCCTGCATCTAGTCTGTCTGCCCTTTAGACTCTCTTTACTAGTGGATGTTACCGTAGGGGACATGCTGGCTCTAAGCTCTGCAGAGGGACGTTTTGACTTCATGTCTATTGCCTTGTTGTGGTTCCCCAGCGGCAAGCGTCTCTCAGCTTTTGTTTTCCCTGAAGGCTGTGAGTGTAATGGACGTGGTCCTCTCTCGTTCCAGTTTCCGTCACTGAGCTCTGTGTCACTGCTGGAGCTGGACGTGTGCCGGGGAATGTTGGGTTTGGGGAGAACGGGTCCGGGGGCGAGACACAATTCAGAGGGCTGGTAGTCTCTAGCCTCGCTGGGTGCATCGCTGGCGTAGTCACCATCAGACAGGTCCAGTTTCTGGTCGTTGCGTCTGTACAGATGAGGGTATAACGTGGGCTGATGTTGCCACTGATAGTGAGGGTGTTCCTCGTCCTCATCACTGCTCGTGTTACTCCGCGATAGGGGAGATGGGAATACTTTGCTTTGAGCTTTTAACAAATTGAAATTGTGACAGTGGGCGGGGTTTTCCCCGTCGGCGGTCCTGGAGACCAGCTGAGTGTCAGTGAACCGGACTATGCGGTCATTGACTGTCTTGAAACCGACACTTACTGCCTTAGCTTTGACCGTCGGTTGGCTCATGTTCGTCAGCTGTGTGGGGGCATCAAAAGGCTGCAACGTCAAATGTGGCTCTTCCACCATATCAGCACGCGTGTGACTCTGGGACAACACTTCATCACTTGGCGTCACAGACGTTATACAAGGCAATCTACCGAGCTGTGTATGGGATGATAGAACACCTAACAAATCATGTCTCTCTCTAGGAGCAACACTAAATGCAGTATTTCCAGTGGCCTTGCTTTGGGTATTTTCTCTGGGCTTCGATTTACTTTGCCGTCTGGTTGCTTGATTAAGTCTATTGTCTTTCTCAGGTGTGCCAGACTCTGTATTTTTCTCCCAGGACTCATCCCGAGCAGGGGGATTTGATTGGGGGACCAGCAACTGTGTAGCCTCTGGCCCAGTCCTGCCACTGTGCTTCAGGGAGGGGGCTGATGAGCGCCTCAGCTGGATGCAAGGGTTCACCTTCCTGGGCTGCTGGCTGAGTGGGAGGGAGGACATTCTCTGGGTCTTTTTCTGCACACTCTCCTTAGCCCTCTCTTTTCTCAAAACACCCTCCCCTTTCTTCAGGAAGCACCTCATCTCTGCCACTCTCTTGGCCTCCCTGTTTTCCTGAAAACTTTCCATCTGCTTAAAGAGATCATTTATTTTATTATTTATTTTCATTCAATTTGAATTATGAAATATATGGTATATGCACTTGTTATGGCAATATGCAATAACTTTACATAAAAAAAATTGATAAATGGTTCAATACAGTTAGGAGGATGATTTTTGGGTCCAGGTAAATCTGAATATTGAGTTAAACAGGTTAAGACTCAACATACTAGATTCCTGTCCATCATGTATGCTGACCTATAGACACAGAAATACCATACCTGCTTTTCATTTTCATCCATTTTCAGCTGTTCCTCTACAAATTCCTCAAATGTTTTCTCTCGTTCTTTGCCAGCCGGCCTAATGGCTCTTCAACAGTGTGACACATTAGTTAATGTACAGCAAAGCAAGACAGAACTTCATCCACAACCACAAGCTGACAGTAAAATGTAATGATTGTTATTGAAAAGAATAGCGTACCAGTACCTTTCATCAGGGTTTCTGAGTTTCTGCCTTTGTATCCCAAAAGGGCTAACAGGACAGTGATGTTTGTTTTCTGTATGCTCTTCATCCTCCCCTTTAAATGGACAGGGGTTCATCAACTCTCCCCTTCCACTTGGAAAGAGTTTCTCTACAATTCACATGATATGATACATGAGTGAGTGAAAAATAAAAGGTTACATTTCATATTTCCTCCCCTCCCAATTTGTCATGTCGAATTCCCCTTTAATCCTCTCAGGTGCGGGATGTCGAACATTGATCACATTGATCACATGAAAATTGATCACATGCTTCCTCCAAACATGTGTCACCCAGCCATCTGATTCGAATCAAATTCCACATTCAACCAGTCTTAAGTCAGTACATAAGTTCGAGGATATCAACTATACAACTGTGATTGAATTCACAGGCCCCCAACCTGCACACAAAAAGTAATTAATAAAACAAAACATGTTGAGGTAATTCTGTCTGACTAAAGAAGCAATTTGGGTTACCCCTAGCATAGCCAAAAATGCCCTAACCAGGATACCAACCCTGGCCACCGTGACAAAGTAGTGCTAAGATGCAAGATGCCGAAGCCTCTCAGCAAAATAAACTTAAAGGATCACTCCAGACCCCTAAACAGCTCAAAATCGATGTGCCGTTCCTGTTTCTGACATGACACTCACTAAAAACACCTTTTTAGCGCATTCGGTAATTCCCAACACGGCAACCGAAAGAGTTCAGAATTTTACACAGTGACGTCAATGCGAAATTTTCAAAACTATAAATCGTTCGTTTTGAATCGAGTCAATCTTTGAATCGAGTTGATTGGAGAATAAAATGGGACAAATAAAGATTAGGTAATCAAAGGAAAGATCAGGACCCTCCTTCATGAGGCAGTGCAAATTGGCATAGCGCTGTCCGGGATTCGGGTTAGATAAATCAGATTATCTATCCTGCCATGTCGCTCCCCATCAACTCCTTGTGTCCAGATCGAGCGCCTCTGGGTTCAATCGCGGAAGTATGATCGGTGAACATAATCATCCTGCGCATGATCCAACTAAAGTTTTCGGTGATGGATGAGCAGTGGGAAAATACAGTGCCTTGCGAAAGTATCCGGCCCCCTTGAACATTTTGACCTTTTGCCACATTTCAAGCTTCAAACATAAAGATATGAAACTGTTATTTTTTGTCAAGAATCAACAACAAGTGGGACACAATCATGAAGTGGAACGAAATTTATTGGATATTTCAATCTTTTTTAACAAATAAAAAACTGAAAAATTGGGCGTGCAAAATTATTAATTATTAAGTTAATACTTTGTAGCACCACCTTTTGCTGCGATTATAGCTGTAAGTTTCTTGGGGTATGTCTATCAGTTTTGCACATCGAGAGACTGACATTTTTGCCCATTCTTTGCAAAACAGCTCGAGCTCAGTGAGGTTGGATGGAGAGCGTTTGTGAACAGCAGTTTTCAGTTCTTTTTACAGATTCTCGATTGGATTCAGGTCTGGACTTTGACTTGGCCATTCTAACACCTGGATATGTTTATTTGTGAACCATTCCATTGTAGATTTTGCTTTATCTTTTGGATCATTGTCTTGTTGGAAGACAAATCTCCGTCCCATTCTCAGGTCTTTTGCAGACTCCATCAGGTTCTTCCAGAATGGTCCTGTATTTGGCTCCATCCATCTTCCCATCAATTTTAGCCATCTTCCCTGTCCCTGCTGAAGAAAAGCAGGCCCAAACCATGATGCTGCCACCTCCATGTTTGACAATGGGGATGGTGTGTTCAGGGTGATGAGCTGTGTTGCTTTTACGCCAAACATAACGTTTTGCATTGTTGCCAAAAAGTTTGATTTTGGTTTCATCTGACCAGAGCACCTTCTTCCATATGTTTGGTGTGTTTCCCAGGTGGCTTATGGCAAACTTTAAACGACACTTTTTATGGATATCTTTCAGAAATGTCTTTCTTCTTGCCACTCTTCCATAAAGGCCAGATTTGTGCAGTATACGACTGATTGTTGTCCTATGGACAGACTCGCCCACCTCAGCTGTAGATCTCTGCAGTTCATCTAGAGTGATCATGGGCCTCTTGGCTGCATCTCTGATCAGTCTTCTCCTTGTATGAGCTGAAAGTTTAGAGGGACGGTCGGGTCTTGGTAGATTTGCAGTGGTCTGATACTCCTTCCATTTCATTATTATCTTTTGCACAGTGCTCCTTGGGATGTTTAAAGCTTGGGCAATCTTTCTGTATCCAAATCTGGCTTTGAACTTCTCCACAACAGTATCTCGGACATGTCTGGTGTGTTCGTTGTTCTTCATGATGAACGGACCTCTGAGACTATCACAGAGCAGGTGCATTTATACAGAGACTTGATTGCACACAGGTGGATTCTATTTATCATCATTAGTTATTTAGGTCAACATTGGATCATTCAGAGATCCTCACTGAACTTCTGGAGAGAGTTTGCTGCACTGAAAGTAAAGGGGCTGAATAATTTTGCTCGCCCAATTTGTCCGTTTTTTATTTGTTAAAAAGGTTTGAAATATCCAATAAGTTTCATTCCGCTTCATGAATGATTGTGTCCAACTTGTTGTTGCTTCTTCACAAAATATTACAGTTTTATATCTTTATGTTTGAAGCCTGAAATGTGGCAAAAGGTCGAAATTTTCAAGAGGGGCGAAAACATTTGCAAGGCACTGTAATTGGCAGCTGGGCAACATGTGGTTGGATGAACCATCTGTGTGCCCTTCACCATCCCACAGATCTGTACAAAGAGTTGTGGAGCTACCGATGAGGCAGGATTAGAGGGAATTAGAAAGGGAGGAAAATGGGGGGAAATAAATAATAATAATTATGCATCAGAATAATTAGGGCACAGGACCCTATAATGAGATCACATGCACATAAATATTTTAATTTATTTACCCCTGGTGCAATCCTATCATGAAGAAACATAATCTAAAATACTTTCAATAGATTGAAATCAATGTCCTTCATATGGACCCCTGGAACAACAGATGCTGCTTCACAGGAAATTAACAAAGATGATTTGTTTTTTTTAAATAGCCTGAAACAAATCTGTCATCACAGACATGTCTGAACTGGCTACAAACCTGCCAAACTGATTAAAGGCAGGTGGATTGTACAAAACAAATATAAAATCCTATTCAAATCTGAATCTGGGGGGTGTTACAGCACAAGGAAGTACGCACCATTGATAAAAGCACTTTGTATGTGTGACAAATATGGGATTTTCTGTGTTGTTACAAAATGTTCCCGTAATTCCACAATCCTTCGTGAGAGCAGATGCTTATCTTCACGTCCTGCGGTGACTCGCCTACTCGAGCATGGAGACGCTTTAGCAACAAGTCTGAACAGTTTACCTCACAGTGCTATGTTGTCTGCATACGCAGCATTACCTCCCCACTGAAGTGCTGCGCTTCACTTTCAAACCTGCACAACAGCTTGCATCCTGTCCGTTCAAGCTTGGGAGTTTAAAGGAGTAGATTAGAGGTCTGTGTTCTTTTGTCTTTTTGTTTCTGACAGAACTGGACTTTTTCTAACTGCAAAGGGGACAGTTTTTACAATGGATAATTCTTCGGACAGCCCTGATGTCCTGGAAGAAAGTTGCCCAGCGGCGAATCAGACATTGTACACAATGTACGCTTCTGTGATGATTGTGGAATTCTCTCTGGCTGTACCGCTCAACCTTTCCGTGCTGTATCTTTTCATCTTCAAGCTACAGTTTTGGAAACCGAACTCCAACAACCTCTTCCTGTTCAACCTCGTCTTGGCAGACCTTCTCCTGCTGGTCTGTTTGCCAGTGAATGCATACAACTACCTTCAGGGAGAAAGGTTTAGTACAAAGCCAGAGGTCTGCAAAACCATGTATGTCATGCTGTTCCTGAACCGAGGGGCCAGCATCGCCTTCCTGACTGTGATTGCAGTTGACCGCTACTTCAACGTGGTTCACCTTGGGAAAAAAAACATTGTCGTCAAAAAGTCCTTTCATATCTCTGTCCTGATCTGGGCGGTGCTGCTAATTCTGACCCTCCCCACCTTGCTGAAGACAGGCTGCTGCAGCAGTCACGGAGACATCACCGACACTTTGAGAGAGGTTGTGTTTTTCAGCCAGATTCTCATCCCTTTCTTCGTGCTGGTCTACTGCACGGTACCTATTGTCAACAGACTCAAAAAGCAGACCATAGGGGATACTACCAAGCTGCGTCGAGTAGTGTTTCTGGTTACCTTGGTTATTTTGGTCTTCTCTTTCTGTTTCCTACCTTGTACCATAGCTAGAATGGCTCTGTTGACCGTCAGGTATCTAAAGTTAGAAGGGCCCAAGGTTACAGCGGCTCAGGTGTACGACGGTCTAATAGTTTTATCCTACATGGATTGTCTAATAGACCCATATGTTTATTGCTTAAGCAGCACAAAGTTTAAAACCCTGTACATGTCAACGTTTTGCTCCTTTCTACAAAGTACGGAAGAAGAAGACGAAACTATCGACTCAAACTCGACAGGAAACAATGTAAATGCAAAACGCAAAAGCAATCCATTATTTTATAGTAAATAAAACAAGGACATGAAAATTACTGTTTTATTACAGTCTCTTAACATGATACGACATTCATGTGTTTTTTATCTGGTTCCATCAGTCATCTGGTTTATTTGACCTGTGATGTCATGTTAAACAGGAGACAATGACTCACAATGACTTGTAAGTAGCTGGGTCAAAAAACAATCAAGTTATTCTCCTATGCAACTGTTGTTGTTGTTTTTGTTGTTGTTGTTACTACTACTCAAACTGATGCCAATAATGTCAACACTACTACACTGTGAGAGTTTCTTTGGATTTTATTTCAATTTTACAGTACATAGCTTTGCTCTATAAAGAGCTTCTGTTATCATACTATATCCTGCAGTAATCTGAGAACCTCTCTCTTTGAGTGACATTCTCGTCATTGCCACTCCTTACCTTCCAAAATAACTTGTTTGCAATGACCAGGAGTGTCAGGGAGTGGATTGTTAGCTAATGAGGCTGAGAACTAAAATAATACTGCAGTAGTGACAGAAAGAACATGTCAGAACTTGGTCAGCCATACTTCTTACCATTGAGTGAATGTGTTGGAACAGGGCACACCTTAGGTTGCCAACCGCCACCTGGGGAAGGTGAAGCGTGAACATGTGGGCTCTGATTGGACATCTGTATGTTGGGAGACAGAGCACAGGCCTCCAATCCAGGGATCAGAGCAGATGTCAGACCCAGCCACTGGGCTGTGACAGAGGGGGGTAGTAGACATCCTGTCCAGGAGAAAGAAAAAGGGCTTTCAGGTTGATGACTAAAATGGTTCCGTTCCGAATAAACAGACCAAATGTTTGCTTCTTACAAGAAAGCATGCGCCAAGACTCTCTTCCTTGAGTCCACTGTTCATAGATGTTTTTAGCATAGAGTTCTAAAAGCTGCTCTGAAAAATTATTAGCATAGCTTTTGTTCTGCTTTTCATTTTGAATGGAGTGTGACAGTTAAGCATTTAAAAAAATGTATGAAAGAATATATTTTATTTTTGTAGAAAAAGTTATTGTTCCCCTCCTGGAGAGCCTGAGGAGACACACCTGCCATCTCTTATGTTTTGGGTCAGGATTTGTTTCCCAGACTTTTGCTCACATGTTTTTGTCCAGCCAATAGCTCACCATCAATCAGGACACATCTGAATCCTATTATTCAGTTACTAAATGTATTTAGGATCTGGTATTGCTGGTGTAAGATGTCGGTCATTAATTAATGTAGGTGTTGTGTTATGTTCGATTTCTAGTACATTTTGCCAATTGATTCTGTTTTGTTTATCACTGTGTGTTTTCGTATTAAACACTGTTTGATTTATTCTTCAAACTCCTTTGCATGTGTCTCTATTCCTCCTGCACCTCTACACCGATCGTTACAGAACAACCTAAACCAAGGGAGACAGAAAAGGAGGAGGCATGGCATGAGACTGACACGATACAAGCCAGGAGCCAATTATGAACGGGTATGGGAGGATGCCTTCTACGAGGAGCTGGACAATATCATGCTAGCCGCCCTCGACAGTATCCAGCCATTTGGGAGCTATACCCGATACCCTATAAAAACTGGGGTGGTGGAAGCAGGATACAACCCCTTTGGATTCCCCTACCAGGTGGAGGAAATGTTGGTGTGGCTGAAGATGGGAGCTTGCTTATTATTTCTGCGTCTAACACATCAACTTTGAGGACAAGATGAAGAAGTAAGAAAAATTGGCAAGCGTAAGGTTTTGAGCGAATTTGACAAGCGCCAAATTGTGATGGCTAGACGACTGGGTCAGAACATCTCCAAAACTGCAGCTCTTGTTCCTGGTCTGCAGTGGTCAGTACCTATCAAAAGTGGTCCAAGGAAGGAAAAGCAGTGAACCGGCAACAAGGTCATGGACAGCTAAGGTTCCTTGATGCACGTGGGGAGCAAAGGCTGGCTAGTGGGGTCAGATCCAACAGATGAGCTACTGTAGCTCAAATTGCTGAAAAAAGTTCATGCTGGTTCTGATAGAAGGATGTCAGAACACAGTGCATCACAGTGTGTTGTGTATGGGGCTGCTGTTTTGGCAGCAAAAGGGGAACCTACACATTTTTAGGCAGGTGGTCATAATATTATGGCTGATCTGTGTATTTTGGAAAAGGTTGTTTTGCTCAAGGTAAATCCATTTCACATAATATGCTAGAATAATTATGGATGCCTATGGCTGTTAATTACATCAGAAATACCTGTTAAGCCAGAACCGATAAAAACCCTGCTGTAACAAGATTAAATTTCATGTGGTTTCCTGCCAACAGATCACTGTGTTATTGCATCCATTAATCAGAAAAACTTTCAGCAACCACTGACATTATATTATTTATAACCTCATTACCTCTACACTAACAGCCCCATAGACAAAATACTGTTTGACTCATTTACTGTACTAATAGCATGGCTCTTGAAATGCCACGGGTCAGGGCAATTTAACCCACAAATGTTTGAACTTGCTAATGCAACAGCATAAATATTAAACGTTTGCCCTCAGAACTGTAAGCAAAATATGAGTGTCTGCTACTTTACCTTACTGAAATGTAAAATGTACAATAATTTGGTAAATGGAGTGCAATTATTTTTGTTGACAAAAGCCTATTTTTTGAAAAATTCTTAAGAAATACAACCACAAATAAAAAGCTCTTATTATGCTTTTTGGCTTTTTCCTTAATTGTGTTATATATGTGTTTTGTGCATGTAATAGGTTTAAAAAGTGAAAAAGACCAAAGTCCACCCCAAAGAGAGTTTCCATCTCCAACAGAAAACACTGTTCACAAGCTGTTCCAAACAGCTCGATTGTAGTCAAGCCTTTACTTCCATGATGAACGGACGTCAGCTCGTAACGGAAGTTATAATGCTAATGTTATACCAGATGTGAAATGGTTTTTCTCATTTTTAACAGATAATTGTTTTTAAATATGGTGATGGGTTGTGTATTTCAAGATGTGAAATATTGCCATTGTGTGGATGTGTATTTATAATTAACTTATACCAGCTACTGTTACGGTTGCAGTCAAATGTAGTCTTGTGAGCTAACGTTACAAACGTTACTTACACAAGGTGAAAAGTGGAGCTTCAGCAATGTGCAGTACAACAAAAAAATGTGTTTTTTGAAAATTAAACCATGTTAACCTATTCTGGTTGAACCTCTAAACACAATTATGAACCTGAAAATAAGCATAATATGATCACTTCAACAATAAAAAAGTAATTTATAAGATTTTTAAACTGTCTTCAAGACGCCGATTCGCTAGGCTTCAGGTCACTCTGAATAGCAATCCATGACTGTGGGGGGCAGAGTATTGAAAAGCAGTTTTACCCACCTGGACCAGTGAGGGAAAGAAGTCGGCTCTGCTCGTATAAAACCCTGTGTAGTTGCTCCACCTGCTGTTGAGTGAGCTCACTGCGCTGCCCTGGGCCCTGCAGACATTCAGACCACATTCATCACAGCATGATGTTGGCTTCATGAACCTCACACTTATATCGGGGCAGCAAGGTGACTAGTGGTTAGGGCCACTGGTCTGAGAAAGGTTACGTTTCTAAAGCTGAGAGACTTTAAGCCCATATTCATTATTTAACTGTAACTTCGATATATTTTGTAAACAGCGGAAATAATTAAACTTGTGTAAGTGTCCAAAATATGACCATATGAATCTGAATTCCTATGATTTTGATTGGTTAAATTATAAAATGATTGACAGCTGAACTCATAAAATGATTGACAGTAAAATATATTATGTAAGTGCAGTTATTTTGGTAGGGCAAAGTACTTTCAATCCAATGACCCGAGTTCTAGCCACGCGTGGTCAGTTATTTTTTATGTAACCACATGCCAAACCCTAACCCAGACCTTAAAGATGCAGTCTGTAACTTTTGTAATTAACAAAAGATTGTTTTAAACCTCTTATCTTGGCCTGGATGTGTAATACGCTGTTTATACATGTAGGTGCATAACCTAATTTCCAGTCTCTGTGGCAAATTGCACATATGAGCCTGGAACTCTTTCCTCTCTGCGTTGGCATTGGCGCAGGAACTTAACCAAGGTATGAAAAATTGTCATCATTAAAATTTATTGAATAATTTAAATGTATTAAATAATATCACTGTGGCACATCTATATCCAAAAGCGGCGCACAGGACATAAGGTGGAGGGTGTAATCGGAGATAGTTCAAGTTAAACAATTGATTGGAACTGCAGATTTCAGGCGAAATCAACAGGACACATTAAATACGACAATCCACCAGACCAATTTGGAGTATATGGGAATGAGATTAATATGTGCATGAACACAAGATCATTGTCATATCTCAGTTAGCCATGACATTTCAAGTTTAACATGGAGCAGAAATCATGACAGATAGAGAACTAATACAAGACATAGTACACAATTATCAGGGACCATTTTTAGCACAATAGGCCCACTCTTACAGCAAGTGGCCAAAAACGCAGACTGCATTTTTAACCCCAGTACTCTAATCCTTAAGCTTAACTGGTATTTTTTCAAAAACCATAACTCAAAAGATAAAAGTGATACAACTAGGTATGTTTTAAGTTTTACATATTCCTACCATATGGTAGTATATGTTTAATACATTTGTAACGGGATCAGTTAATGAATTCAAAACATATGATTTGTTTCGTTCGCACATTAATTACAATGTAACCTATTGACATTAAACCAGCTGTGCGTACATTCATGCGATGAGCATCAAAATGAGAGACAAGATTCACTCGACACCACACACTACTTGGTTCAAATACAAGATTCACTCGACACCACACACTACTTGGTTCAAATACAAGATTCAAATACAAGAATCAAATACAAGATTCACTCGACACCACACACTACTTGGTTCAAATACAAGATTCAAATACAAGAATCAAATACAAGATTCACTCGACACCACACACTACTTGGTTCAAATACAAGATTCACTCGACACCACACACTACTTGGTTCAAATACAAGATTCAAATACGAGAATCAAATACAAGATTCACTCGACACCACACACTACTTGGTTCAAATACAAGATTCAAATACAAGATTCACTCGACACCACACACTACTTGGTTCAAATACAAGATTAAAATACAAGATTCACTCGACACTACGCACTACTTGGTTCAAATACACTGCTGACCTGCTGGAGAACTGTCTGTAGCATTAGCTCTCTAGTTGGTACTGAGGAGCAACCGTCCGGGGAAGCCTCCTGGGAGAATTCTTTCGGAACATCATGGCTCAGTGACTGGGATGGAGACAGGTGACTAGACCCACGGGTCCCATGGATATCCATGTCGGTTCCGTTGCTATGTGGTTTCAGTTGAGGCATATGGTCTAGGTCTGCCTCTAGTTCCAACAATGTACCTGGTGACCATTTGTTCAGGCCGTCGTTGTCCATATGTATTTTATCTGACATTATTACTCACAGATGCTTTGTAAAAACACTTGATTATCAACTCGAAGGCATGTTTTCGAGACAAGTATTAACTCTGCAATTTAAAGAGAGATGCAGAGAAGGGCATCATATTTCTGTAACATAACATTGTTATGGTTTGCATAAAATCATGTTAACTATCAAAACATATGTGATTTGAAGATATACAAATAAAGTTTCAAAGTTCAAATATTGTTAGTATTTTTTGGTAAAACTCACCTTTGTCTGTGTTAAAATCACAAAAGATAAATAATGTCCATTGATGTCACTACGCCTGTCTATAGTATGTCTGTGGTTAAGGCTACCCTCTTGTTTAATCTGTCACCTATGGTTACAAATACATGCGGCTACTGTTACTATCAACATCCAAAGACAGACAGAAAATAGGCTAGTTGTTCTAGGCTACCATTATCATAACAAACTAGAGTTAGTAAATTTTTCATTCAATATTAATAGGCTATAGCTTGGGAAATGCGTCAATGGCTGTGAAAAAAAAACGATGTCGAAAAGTCAGAAACCGAATTCCCCAAAATTTATAAAATGACAATTTCGGCCACACATTTTTTAAAGATGGAATTAATTGGACAATTAAAGTATGCTGACATCTGAAAGAATTACCTTAAAACAAAAGATGTTATATGTGTAGCAGTCGAAAATAATGATGTAGCTACTGTGTACACTGTAAAAAATGTCTGTAGATTTTCTGTGAAAAACTGGAAAACCATGATAGTTAAAAGACTGTAAACTCAAAATAGGTGAAATACATTGACTGTACACTCACCTAAAGGATTATTAGGAACACCCGTCCAATTTCTCCTTAATGCACTGATCTACTCAACCAATCACATGGCAGTTGCTTCAATGCATTTAGGGGTGTGGTCCTGGTCAAGACAATCTCCTGAACTCCAAACTGAATGTCAGAATTGGAAAGAAAGGTGATTTAAGCAATTTTTTGCGTGGCATGGTTGTTGGTGGCAGACGGGCCGGTCTGAGTATTTCACAATCTGCTCAGTTACCGGGATTTTCACAAACAACCATTTCTAGGGTTTACAAAAGCCGCTTTCCGACCAAGTAGTTACAGGAACGTAGTTATAGGAACAGTCCACTTCTAAACAGTTCTACTAACTACTCTCCCCCAATGCTATTTGCATTCGCACTGGTCAAGTGGCCATTGGAACTGGTAGGAGGGATAAAGGAGTGACGCAAGCACCGCAACAGGCTTTTATAGCGTCGTCACTAGACTTTAGTGTAGCGCTACATACAACATTTCACAGTTTAATGTTTGTAACACTGGGTGTATGATTGAAGATAAGTGTGTAATCATCTTATGTATGCGGATGATCTGGTTGTTTTCAGCCCTTAGTGCTGGGTTCCTACCGCGGCTTGCTGTTCTTTCAGATTACGAGACATCCAATACAATTTTATAAAAATAATGTTGTCTTGATAATGTCCTAATAATGGAGTTCGAACCGCGGCATTTAAAAACTAGGCTGGAGTCATAGAAATTGAGTAGCTACTACTTAACACAAACACAAAAGACATAGGCTCCAGCATAATATGTATTATTATACGCAACAGACAAACGAAGTGACCGGCGTAATTTTTCAAGTTGTACCAATCAACGTAGACCTAGGAAAAGGGAAAAGGGAAAGACCCTGCTCTGGAGTAGGAGCTAAAATGGTTATAGGAACTGCGGTGTGAGGGACTAAATAATCCTGCAATTTCTTCTATCGGAACACAAGAAAAAAAGGGTTATAGGAACGTTATGTTCTAGGAACTGCAAAAATCCCTGCGGTCGAAAAGCGGCTAAAGAATGGTGTGAAAAGGGAAAAACATCCAGTATGCGGCAGTCCTGTGGGCAGAAATGCCTTGTTGATGCTAGAGGTCAGAGGAGAATGGGCCGATTGCTTCAAGCTGATAGAAGGGCAACTTTGACTAAAATAACCACTAGTTACAACCGAGGTCTGCAGCAAAGCATTTGTGAAGCCACAACACGCACAACGTTGAGGCGGATGGGCTGCAACAGCAGAAGACCGCACCGGGTACCACTCATCTCCACTACAAATAGGAAAAAGAGGCTACAATTTGCAAGAGCTCACAAAAATTGGACAGTTGAAGACTGGAAAAATGTTGCCTGGTCTGATGAGTCTCGATTTCTGTTGAGACATTCAGATGGTAGAGTCAGAATTTGGCATAAACAGAATGAGAACATGGATCCATCATGCCTTGTTACCACTGTGCAGACTGTTGGTGGTGGTGTAATGGTGTGGGTGATGTTTTCTTGGCACACTTTAGGCCCCTTAGTGCAAATTGGGCATTGTTTAAATGCCAGAGTATACCTGAGCATTGTTTCTGACCATGTCCATCCCTTTATGGCCACCATGTACCCATCCTTTGACGGCTACTTTCAGCAGGATAATGCACCATGTCACAAAGCTCAAATCATTTCAAATTTGTTTTTTGAACATGACAATGAGTTCACTGTACTAAAATGGCCACCACAGTCACCAGATCTCAACCCAATAGAGCATCTTTGGGCTGTGGTGGAACGGGAGCTTTGTGCCCTAGATGTGCATCCCACAAATCTCCATCAACTACAAGATGCTATCCTATGAATATGGGCCAACATTTCTAAAGAATGCTTTCAGCAACTTGTTGAATCAATGCCACGTAGAATTAAGGCAGTTCTGAAGGCGAAAGGGGGTAAAACACAGTATTAGTATGGTGTTCCTAATAATCCTTTAGGTGAGTGTATATACAGTGTCTTGCGAAAGTATTCGGCCCCCTTGAACATTTTGACCTTTTGCCACATTTCAGGCTTCAAACATAAATATATAAAACTGTAATTTTTTGTGAAGAAGCAACAACAAGTGGGACACAATCATGAAGTGGAACAAAATTTATTGGATATTTTAAACTTTTCTAACAAATAAAAAACTGACAAATTTGGGCAAGCAAAATTATTTAGCCCCTTTACTTTCAGTGCAGCAAACTCTCTCCAGAAGGTCAGTGAGGATCTCTGAATGATCCAATGTTGACCTAAATGACTAATGATGATAAATAGAATCCACCTGTGTGTAATCAAGTCTCCGTATAAATACACCTGCTCTATGATAGTCTCAGAGGTCCGTTGAAAGCACAGAGAGCATCACGAAGAACAAGGAACACACCAGGCAAGTCCGAGATACTGTTGTGGAGAAGTTTTAAAGCCAGATTTGGATACAGAAAGATTTTCCAAGCTTTAAACATCCCAAGGAGCACTGTGCAAGCGATAATATTTAAATGGAAGAAGTATCAGACCACTGCAAATCTACCAAGACCCGGCCGTCCCTCTAAACTTTCAGCTCATACAAGGAGAAACTGATTAGAGATGCAGCCAAGAGGCCCATGATCACTCTGGATGAACTGCAGAGATCTACAGCTGAGGTGGGCGAGTCTGTCCATAGGACAACAATCAGTCGTATACTGAACAAATCTGGCCTTTATGGAAGAGTGACAAGAAAAAAGCCATTTCTGAAAGATATCCATAAAAAGTGTTGTTTAAAGTTTGCCACAAGCCACCTGGGAGACACAGCAAACATGTGGAAGAAAGTGCTCTGGTCAGATGAAACCAAAATGGGCAAAAATGTCAGTCTCTCTATGTGCAAAACTGATAGAGACATACCCCAAGCGACTTACAGCTGTAATCGCCGCAAAAGGTGGCGCTACAAAGTATTAACTTAAGGGGTCTGAATAATTTTGCACGCCCAATTATTCAGTTTTTTATTTGTTAAAAAAGTTTGAAATATCCAATAAATTTCGTTCCACTTCATGATTGTGTCCCACTTGTTGTTGATTCTTCACAAAAAATTACAGTTTCATATCTTTATGTTTGAAGCCTGAAATGTGGCAGAAGGTCGAAAAGTTCAAGGGGGCCGAATACTTTCGTAAGGCACTGTACAGTTTCTGTAACAGTGAAACACTGTCATTTTATTTATCAGCCAAAACATTAATATTTGCATCTCTTTTAAGTTAAAAAGTAATTACACCACTGTTAAATATACTCTTGCACTATAACAGAAATATGCCGGATATAGCCGAGCGTACTACGCAGCCTCAAGATGAGCATGACGATGTTCATGTGACGTGAGCAACATCTCTGAAAGTTGTAATTCTTTTTTAAGCAGTGCCAAGAGAAATCTGAATCATTCCGAATCTTGCCTCTAGCACTGTAAAAAATGATACACCATATCTACTTAATAAAATTAAGGCAACAGATTACAAGCAATTTTATTAATTAAATATTAATTAATTATTTTAATTAACCATTGTAGGTAAATAACAAACTTAAGTTACATTTAATTAATTAAATTGCTTGTAATCTGTTGCCTTAATTTTATTGAGTAGATGTAGGCCTTATTTTTTACAGTGCTTGCAGAGGAAGGAGAGCGTGAGTAGGAGTTGTCCATGAACATAGGAGCAGGAGCAACTTTTGGTAAGTATTCTGATTAATTATTTTGTCATTTTGACTGTATGCCTCTACATCCCACCGATTGCATGCAAGCTTCTCCTGGATTATACGGTAATTTCTCTTCTGTGCGACAGTGAATTGCGTGGTTATGACACAATAGTTAGCATATTTTCACAAAATCGGCTGCTACGAGGCCATAACGTGAGATACAAGGTAATGGAGCTTTTTATACATTATTCTGTTTCTTTAGAAATAATCAATGGACAAATAGAGTCTTTAAACACTTCACATGTAAATATATTCGATGTCAAAGTGACCCCTAAAATGAATGGAATGAATGGAATGCTAACTTAAGGTGATAGCCAGGTAGCATCAGAATCCACCCAGGGCTGCTTCAACTTCCGGGTGTAAGCCTAGCCCCTAGCTAACATCCGGTTTGGCAAAGTTAAGCAAATGCTTAACCTGCATTCTGGATCTGGATTCCAGCTGGGGGCAACACGTGTGGTTGCAAAAGAGGTCGGTTTCTGTAGAAGTCTATGAGAAAGTCAGCCATTTCTCAATAGATTTATTACCTCAGTTAACATTTTCATAATGAGTTTATGGTCTTAATCACTAGTTTCAAGTCTCCTGCAATACAGGAGAATGGTAATTTTTTATTATGGTCTTGTTGATTTAAAAATCAACGATAAAGCAAGGGGGGTTTTAGGGCGTGGCTGTGATGTGATTGACATTGACTGTGCCAGTGTGTAACGTAGAGCATAAGCAGCGTTGCCAACTCTCAGCTAACGTCACAGTCAGATACCGCCTCGTCTAAAATTGTCACATCCGCAACCAAGATGGCTGCGCTCGTAACGGCAAACCAAGAGGGTAGGCTTACACCCGGAAGTTGAAGCAGGCATGTTTTCAAAAACTTTCGATTCCAACAAAGAGCTGCACACCCGGACACAGCCCCAGAAGACCCGACACCAGAGCAAGCAACAACAACAGAACCAGCACCAGGATCAGTACCAACAGAAGCTCCAACACCGGAAACAACAACCCCACCAAAACCATCCGTTACAACCAAAATAGCCCCAGCACCTTCACCGGGAACAGGTCCAACACTCTCACCATCAGACAAGGACCCCAGGGACACCTCCAATGAACCAGCACCAGATCCAGAACCAGCCCCAGCACCAGACCGTTACATTTGCACCTCCAGCTAAGAATCACTCCTGCACTCCCCCTCCAGTGTGGGTCCCCTGGTCTCACCCCTCTCTACACCCCAATCCCTGACAGAGGACTCAGAATCCCCCCCACCCATAGCAAAGGAACAAAACCAACCACAACCACAGGCAATAAAAAGTGAGGACGAGGAGACCACCATTACACCCACCCCAGGCATTCACTACAACATCACCCAGGAAAAGAAAAGAAGACAGATAAAACAATAGGCAAAAGGACTAAAACCAACACATCCCCACAGAGCCTGAACATGTTATCTACCCAGCAAAACACCAGCAGAGTCAGAGTAATCCCAGGACACATCAGGGGAACGGAGGAAAAGAAACAGCACCAAAAAGCACGTTGGACTGAATGTTGAACTGAGATATAGCCTCTTGTATTTGTGAACATGGTGATAGTATAGGAAATAGTATGTATGTTTGGAGATGTTTTTTTTTGTCACTAGGTGTTTAGGGGTTTGTACATATGGGGATGTCATCACACTATTTAAATTTGATTCATGTTAAAAATACATGTATTTTTACAGTAAAATATAGAATTAAATACAGAACTAACCTGTGAAATCAATAGTACTAATATCCTTTTATGTAGTAGTGGAAAATGTTCTACCGTATTTATTACGGTAAAGTACTGGCAACCACAGCTGTTGTTTTATTACCATTTTATTACCATGTTTTATTACCATAAAACAACAGTATTTTTTTGACAGTGTATGCTACCGATAGTCCCACATCAGCCAGGTAATTTGGCCAGGTGTCTCGTCTGACCAGTGAAGCCTAGTCAGCAAGCTAAGGTTTTTCGTCAGGGAAGTTTTGCTATAGATTTTTTGCCTAACTGTTAAATTGAAATGAACCAATACTTTTTGTCCATAACAAAATAAAAAGAAGGTAGCAGTAAAATATAATGTTTTAAAATATTTTTTATTGACATAACAGTAGAATGCACTGGCTAGGGCAGGGATGCACAAATCTTAACCTACAGTACGAGGGACACAGTCTGTTCTATCCCATAAATACATGCACCCACCTGATGTACCAGGTCTAAATAAGCATAGGGAGTCAGGCATGTAGTGGGAGACAGAGAGAAAGGCCACAGACAGCAGTCACCAGGACATGTGTGTTCTAGAATCAGGAGCTTAGAGCACTACACCTGTAACGTCTACATCTGCAGTGTATTCACCTGTAACATCTACCTCTGCAGTGTATTCACCTGTAACGTCTACCTCTGCAGTGTATTC
>JACXGM010002052.1:0-49486 GCA_016801145.1 Umbra pygmaea | reverse complement strand
CACACACACACACACACACACACACACACACACACACACACACACACCTGTTGATTGAGGAGCGGTGCATGAGAACTGGGCCACTCTGTGTGCGGAAGCACAGGCTGTTGGGACGGAAACGGCCTTTGGTCACTGTCCCTCGTTTAACCTGGGAAACATCCGTGGTTTAGTCAGGACGTGGCGTACAGCTGTAGCTATAGAGAGACATACACACATCTGATTGACGCGTGTACCTGGATGAGGTTGGGGTAGAGGCCGGCCAGCAGCACTGCCTTGACCAGCTCATCCTGCTGGCTGTGTTGGTTGTAGAGGGAGGACGATCTCTGGCAATCGTCTGAACGCACCACTAGCCCAGCCTCAAGGAGGTTGTCACTGAACTGGGACATCAGACCTGCACCAATAATGATAGCATGGGTTAATGGAAGACTGGTGTAAATATGTTTGATTCTACCAGCTCTCCAAAATGAGAACACAGTTTGTTTCCCTCACCCTTGATGAAACGCAGACTGGCTCCAGACAGTGTGTATCTCTGTAAGTAGTCCTGCCTGGTGTCCCAGCCCCTCTCCTGCTGAACACTCCTCCAGCCCAGCACAGCTCTACTGAACACCAGGTAGTCACTGTAGCTGGATCCCCCCAGGACATCCTTAGCCTGGAGAAACCGGGGTAAACAGTTACTCCAAACGAGTCAGCAGAACTTTAAGCACTGCTTCACAGAAACTACTGACATACAAAAGGGATCTCTTTGGTGCATTATATTATGCCAATCCAAACGTGTTCACTTAGACGTGAGACGAGGCCTGTTATGACAAGTGCTGCCACTAACGAATAATTTTTTTAACTACTATATTTTGAGACTAATTTTTCGATTGGTCGACTAATCTAAATGACAAATTCAAAAAGAAATCAAGTGTTTGTTATTTCGTTGTGTCCATTTCATTTTGAACTCAACTGAAAGGCCAAAATATAAAATCTCACCTGTGCCATAAACAATATAAATGACTTAAATGTTACCAAATAAATACACAATTAACTTACTGATGTAGAGAGCCCATTCCTAATATCCTGTCTGGGCTTTCACCGTAACCTTCACATCAATATCAGCTTACTTTTTTTAGAAGCACATTAAATAAACTGTTCGAAAACATTATGTATAGATTGTTAATACATAAGTATCTGCATTTCCATTAGGCTTTACCATATTAGTCAGAGTCTGGGACTACCCTACTATGCTTAGCTCTGGCTAATAATGAGTCGCTCTGAAAGCAGGCAGGCACACAGCTATGCTGCTCACGGTTACACTTGCGTGCATGGCGAGGTTTAAAACATTACTGCCAAAGTCTGTTTAACATCCAAAGACAGTCATTGTACTTCTCAGTTAATTAACAATACAGACTAGCTCACGTTTCATTAATAATAGGCCTTTTTCACACTAAGTAAACTTACTTCCATTGCGTGTTATAAGCTCCTTTTGTGTACACTGGGGTAAAATATAATGTAGGAGATCAAGGGCAAAAGTGAATGTAGTGTGCCTCCGTGTTGTAAATTAAAAAATAAACATCCCTATCTGTCATTCCACAACCTTCCATCAGACTAAAAAACAAATGTGTATAAGCTGTTAAACGAGACGAATGCAACCTGTTTAAAATCAAGAGCGCATCTACGTTTGTGTGTGGGCAACATTTAAACCGTGATGACTTGGCTGGAAACCTGAGTAACGTTAATGAAGCGCTTAAAACTGGAGTTTTACCTTCCTGGTGTCATTGGATTCATGTCCCTGACACAGTACTCTGTTATTTGAAGCACAGGAGCTTGGCGTGGAGTCTGTGTCAGATATAGAGCATCACCAACCTGCTAACTTCTGCGTTACAGCTAATAATGCTAATATACCGTAAATTAAGCAGCTGCTAAAAACAGCTACCCAACTCCTCCTCCCGGTAAATACTGTATTTTCATTCAGCTGATAATGAAAGTGACATGTTTTTTTTATTATGGTAGAAAATGTGGTAGCACTATTAGTCTGCAATGCATCTACAGACTAATTAAGACTAATCTTAAACCTCCTAACATCTGGCACTTCTCTGTTTTTTTGTTTGTTGGAGTCAACGCCTAAAAATCCCAACGCATAGCCCAAATAAATGTTTGGCAATGTTAAAGAGGTGAAAATAAACTTGTTCAACATCCATTGCTGATGCTGTTAGTACAGACCGAAAATCAGTTTACCCAGTTTCAACAATACAACGTTCGCAGTGAAAAAGGCCTATAATACGTTCTCTTTTCATTTTCCATGGGCGCTCCTGTGTGTTTACTTTTTAGCTGCTTGTGCATCATGGTTGTGCTCCCGTGATAAGCAAGTGAAGTTTGTCAGTGTACAGACCACTCTTTTGTTACCAGTTGGCCTAACATACTCCAATATTTTGGAAGGTTGTATGTCTAGTGCTAATTCTCGGACTTGACTCGGAGGACTCACCTGCCTCCACCATTTTTCATATCAAAGCAGTGAACGCGGGGGAGGGGGAAGAAAAAGAGGACAGCAGGGTGCACACAGACTGGTGTGGAGGTGAACTACAGTAAGCAGTTTGAGACGGGAGACCAAAAATAAATAGGCGCTCAATAGTAAAACGACACATCGACTAAACAATTCGCAGTCGACTAATTTTCATGGTCGATTACGTCAACTAATCGCGGCAGCACTAGTTCTGACCTTTGACACCAGGGCTCTGTTCTGCATACTGTTGTGGAAGGGATCTCTGGTTAGACAGGCCGTGACTGACAGCAGGGGGAGGACACAGCGGAACATGGCGGCCAACACAAGCACCTTCCCCAGGCGTGGGTCACATGACAGACAGGCTACTCTCTCCCCAAGTGGGGTCAGGGCCTCCGTCTGGTCCAGAACACCTGGGGAGCACAGAAGGCACTTAAAGAAACAAAACCATACACAACAGCAATCACATTAATGCTTTGCCTCCTTAATAATCCAACTGTTTCAACAATTAAAAGCCCATTTCCTTAAGCCTATAAAAGAAAGATGGTTTTCCTTGTGTGAACACAGATGTTTATACTCACTGATATCTTGTAAGTTGCGAACAGCATCGGTGACAGCTTGTCGCTCTGGACTGTCTAGAACCTGGGCCAGGAAATCCACTGCCTGAAAAACCACAAAGAAACATCACTACACCTTTTCCAAACCAATGACTGGAGCAGTAGTCCCTAAAACTGTCCTGGGGACCCATAACCTCTCCATGTATTTGATGTATCAAAAAGCTAGCACAAAAAATTAAGAAAACAACAATGAAACCCCATCAGAGCCTGTAGTGTGTGAGCCCCACCCTCACATCAGGGCCTGTAGTGTGTGAGCCCCACCCTCACATCAGGGCCTGTAGTGTGTGAGCCCCACCCTCACATCAGGGCCTGTAGTGTGTGAGCCCCACCCTCACATCAGGGCCTGTAGTGAGTGAGCCCCACCCTCACCTTCACATGGGGGCTGTGGATCTTGGCCTGAACCACCAAGCTCTCTAGGGGAGTGCGGAGGATCTCAGGCACAGGGAAGGTCGTCATAGATTCCAACTGTTCCCGAGGAAATAAGTGATAGGCGTGTCCAGGCTGGCATCGACCCGCCCTCCCTCTTCTCTGTGTAACGTTTGAGCGGGAGATCCAGACTGTGTCCAGACATGACACCTGGGAGCAGACAGACAGGTTAGCAACACTACTGTGTCTAGACCTGACAGCTGGGAGCAGACAGACAGATCTACAGACATTCAGTTATTCACATTGGCAGAAGGCATCATCCATTAAGCTACCTACCTTGGTCCGTGCATCATAGTTCTGCTCCTTCTGAGAACCTGCATCCACAACATGAACAATGTCATCGATGGTGATGGAGGTCTCAGCGATGTTGGTTGCTAGGACAATCTTTCTCTGGCCCTCTGGGGGGCGCTGAAACACAGCCTGCTGGTCGCTCACTGACATACTGGAATGTACTGTGGACAAGAGAGTAGAAACCGAGACATTACTTCTTACTGAATATTACTGGAATGACAACTGTAAAACCACAGCTTGTTATTCCTTACATGGCAGGATCATTTGAGACCTGGAGCGGAAGCTTGGTTTCTGCTCTAGTGTCTGCTGCACCGCCTTGATATCCTGCCACCCTGGAAGGAAACACAGCACGGCACCTGGACAGAAATCAATAACCAATCACCAGTCAGACCAGAGCTTAACAGACGAGAGATGATGAGTGAGTGAAGCTATGGAGAGTTACCCGGCTCGGCTTTTCTGTGAATGTGCTCTATCACATCAGCGACTAGGTCCAGGTCTGGCGTGGCATCATTCACCTCCTAAACACAGGCACATACGAGCTCCATATCAGACAGCACATTAACCGCACATTACTTAAAGAATTTCAACCCCTCAGCGCGTCACTCACCCGTCCCTTTAAGTCTGTCCGGGATGGGGGAGGTCTCCCCATCTCCCTCAGGACATCCTCCAGGTACAGATCCCTGACGGGGTGCATGAAGCCGGGCACACTGACCACCGGGCAGCCCCCGAAGTACTGGGCCAGCCGTTGGTTGTCCCCCGTGGCGCTCATCAGGACCACGCGCAGGTGAGGGTTGTCTGGCAGGGCGGATCTGAGCAGGGCCAGCAGCAGGTCTGTGTTGACGTCCCTCTCGTGGACCTCATCCACCACCACGTGGCTGATCCCCCTCAGTGACGCGTTGCCCTGGAGCTTCCTCAGCAACACCCCCACCGTCAGGAAGAGAAGAGCCCCTCCGCTGTGCTCTGGTGGCCGGCTCTCCAGGCGAACCTGTGGGAGAATGGGTGAATACGGAAGCGCCCAATTGTTAACAAGCGTTGGTAGAATAGAGGTAGTGACAGCTCAAAGTGCAATTAATAAAGTAGGTTATTGGTGATGAGTAATACTGATGATAATAACATGAGTTATAATCACGCACCATTTAGCTCACCTGATAGCCTACGGAGCGTTTGAGGTTGGGGCCCATCTCGCTGGCAACACGGTGAGCCACTGACACGGCACTGATCCTCCGGGGTTGGGTCACCAGAATGTTACACTCCGCCCCTTTCCCAGCCCGCACGCACCCCTCCAGCAGGAAACGGGGGATACGTGTCGTCTTGCCACACCCCGTCTCACCGGCAATCACAGTGACCCTGGAGGACTCCACCGCTGACAACACACGTTCCCGGTGGGCGTCGACAGGGAGCTGTACGCCTAAGCCAGGCCCCGCCCTCTCCCACTCCTTCAGTAGCTCGGCGCTCAGTTGCTCGGCGTTCTGTGTAGTGAGGGGCCGGTATGGCTTGCCAGTGATGGCATCGGTGACCAGGTCTTCTTCGTCCTCTTCGTCCTGCTGGTTCAATCTCTGCTGCCTCCTCTCCTCCTCCTCCTCCCACAGCTTCTGCATCTCAGTGGCCACTGGGAACTGGACAACACAACAACACAAAATTAACACAACACGTCAAAACGGCAACCCAACACGTCAACATAATTAGGCTACAATAATGGAAAACTACGTCCCTTGACAGTGACATTAGACTAACATGCTTCGGGACAACTCACCTGTGTGAGGTATACGGGACAACTCACCTGTGTGAGGTATATGGGACAACTCACCTGTGTGAGGTATACGGGACAACTCACCTGTGGGAGGTATACGGGACAACTCACCTGTGTGAGGTATACGGGACAACTCCCCTGTGTGAGGTATACGGGACAACTCCCCTGTGTGAGGTATACGGGACAACTCCCCTGTGTGAGGTATACGGGACAATTCACCTGTGTGAGGTACTCGCTGATGCTGTCCTTCAGATACTCTGGTATCTCCAGGGGGTGGGGCTGTCTGTCTCTCACCCCTGCCTCTCGCATTTCTTCCTTGTGGTAACTGGCGTGAGTCAAAGGTTGATTGTTCTCATCAAGCAGCTTCATTTCCTAAGGCACAGAATAAGTGCTAATTGTTGTTTGGAAACGTTTCATGGAAGTCAATGAACGCTGCTACACGGTCTATGTTGAGTCAGATGGCTTACGAATCGCCTCGGTTGAATTCTCTGTGGCTGACATGGGTGTTCATTCTATCTTGTGATTGAAAATAAGGGGGTAGAAATAGCTTTTGTTTGGCTTCTGGAATAGCAGGTATAAAGTCCATTGCCACGATCCTGACAAGGTAAACTGTGTAGTGTAGTTGAAGAATGCACACAAACCTTGTATGGGAATACAGAATCAAACACTAATTCACACTAGGGCTGGGCAATATGGCAAAAAACTCTATCATGATTTTTTTTCTCATATCCCTTGATATCAATTAATATCATGATATACATTACGAATTTGTATAGTGTGTGTGTACTTGCTTAAATGTGAACAACTTTCAGATTTCCTTGAGAGCCTTCACATGGATAATGCACTCAATGTTTTCAAGTAGAGGCAGTTTAAAAAAACTGAAAAAGGCTTTTTTTATTACATTATGCACTAATAAACAAACTGCACTGATTATGCATGAATACAACCAGGCAGGAGGACTAATCCAATCCTACCATATTTGTCACTGTCACACAATAATAAAAAAGGAAGCCATTTCATGTAATGATTATCATTTAGGGGAATCAACTAAAATGAATGTATTTTTTTGGTAGGACATGAGCCTAAATAAACCAAATTCCTATATAGTAAAAATATGTTATTACTAATTAAAAATATCAAGGCAATAATGAACAGAAAAGAAACTATAGCGATCAAATTCTGTTTCAACATGAAGAACACAAAATAGAAATACTGTATATTTTTTATGCTATCTGTCTATTGCATTTTGAGGTTTTGAGCATGACAAGCTAGTCTGTCCACTGTCTGTCTTTAAAGCTGACATGTGGCAGGTGACAATGTTGACACCAGGATAGGAAATTAACTTTGTTAACCAGCAGACACAATGGCTGTTTGAAAGACAATATTCCACTATTATATTAACCAGCCTACCCCCCCCCCCCAATTTAAATATATTAAAGAAAACACATTAGGATCATCTGTGTTGCTTCATTACATTAATGTTTTTAGAAGTACATGTTTTATGAATACAGCCAAATTACAAAAATGACACGTTGTGGAGTCACATCTGTGAGAAAATAGATTTTAAGATTATTGCCAAATTGTGCTAATCAGTATGGTCCTGGATATTCCACAACTACTTAGGACTGGACGATATATCAATATTTATCTTGAATTATCGAGTTTTTGAAAATAATATCGAGAAGAATATCCCATATCGACATATCACGATAACAGCTGGTTTTGTTCTGAAACAAAGAAACGTCCAACAAATGAGGAGTATTTCATATTGCTTGTAGTTCAGTTTTACCTGAAACTTATAACAAGGTCCATCAATTTTTTTTGTATGTATTGTTTTTATTTGTTAATACAGCAGACTTTACACTTTGTTTTAATCAAGTCACAGCAGGGCCTATATATATATATTTCAATATATCGTCAGGCAGATCGTATCGAAAAAATATCTATTTTATATTGTGATATACTTTTTTGTCCATATCGCCCAGCCCTACTACTACTATTAATTAGCTACTTTAGGTTTGTTCATCAACTCCTTTGTTAGAGGTGCAAACTATTTATTTAATAATACACAACTTACACCACAATATGCATGACCAACCGTCTGTGTGTGAGCTTTGAAAGCCGCTTGTCAGAATTCAATCATAAATGCAGACACAATTAACACCCCCTTCCATGATTTTACTGACAGCAGAATCATCCAATGAGCGCTTAGCATTCTGCAGTGTGAGAGTGATATTGTTACTTACTCAAATTTTCTCCAATCATAGATAATTACATTATATAAGCATATTCCTGTCAAATTACTATACTAGGAATTACCGGTACTATAAGTTTTGTCCTCTACATTTTTTACATCCACCTCATCTATTGGTGCTGACCCAGCAGCATGCCTATTCAAATAGCTTTCCTTCATCTGTACTGTTAGGCTGAAGGGCTCACAAACTGGTTCCATGAAAACCAATCAAATGTGCACCTCTCAACTGTGTCTTTGTTTATGTAACTGCAGTTTTTGTGAAACTCCATTAAATCTGAGACAAGTAGTAAAAAAAAAGATGTATACAGTTTATAATTCATCAGCCACAGTGGCTGGTTCATTTCGCGATAAAAAAATATCTTATCCGTTCAACACACAAAAATGGTGATTTGCTTAGGTCCAGGGCATGTACTTCAACGTGTGTTTTCATGTGATCAGCCATTCATGTTGTGTCTGCTACTTGGTGTTTCAGGCAAACTACATAATGTTGTAGGTTCGAGAAAACAGACAGAGCTGCATTAACTTTATCAAAAATTTCTCTCAAATCTTATCGATATTGTCTTTTATAAATAAAATATTGTATATTGTTTTACCGCCTAACCCAACTCACACCTGTAATGCTAATTCCAACATGGTGCTTACCTTCAGTTTGAGACAGGCCAGTGCTGCAGCGCTCCTCTCTGCCTCCACCCTGCGATGATGAGTGGCCACAAATGTCAGCTCTTCTGGCCAGTGCATGGTTAGCTCACAATGCTTCACCTTACCACCTATCGTCTTGTACTGAACCAGCTCCTGTGGCGAGTAGTAGATTAGCCAGATGAGTTGGATGACAGTGTTATAGTCCTTCTCAGCATTACGGGCAGTGCAGTAGGATATTACTGCAGGTTGTATTATGTCGCATGTGGGGGACATTGTTACTGACCCTGAATCTGTTAGAGGACGTGGCCACCTGGATCACTCTGCTAAGCAGTTCTTTAGGATTTCTGAACTGGGAGAGCTCCACATTCTCCTCAGGTGACCTGTGAGCATAAACACAACAATAAGTAGAGTGACAAATGTATGGCCTCCCCGTGCTAAATGAACAACATATGAACAAATGGTCCTGAAGTTAATGAATATATGCTGTGGATAGTAATACCATGATGGTCTGTGAGGCTCCAACGATTCATTCTGGCCGTCTCTTCTGGGCACATGGACATCATCTGTCCAGCATCGTTCCTCTGGGTCCTCCAAGAAGGAAAGTGGAGCACCCCTTGCTTGCCCAACTTGATCCCGGACACCAGGATTGTCTGGGATCAGCACACCCATCTCCTGGAGACGGAGCAGGTAGGAAAAAAATCAATGGAACAAATGAGGCGACATTGATACATTCCATGTACTGTTGTTTCTTTAATGGTCAGGGCTTCCCCTCACCCTCAGCTTTTGACAGGCAGCAGCTGCAGCATATCGTTCGGCATCAATCTTCCTACGAGCGACACCTTCCACCTCCATCTTGCTGGGCCAGAGCAGTGTGACAGTAGCTCTCTGAAAGCACACACAAAAAAAAAATGTTATTTGTTTGTTTGTGATGAGGACTCATCTGTCAAACAAGACGTGTTACAAAATAGCCTAGCGTCTTGTCTCTCTGACCTTGATGTCACCATGTTCTGTGCAGTCGTACTGGATGTGTTGGGAAAGGTCAGACACCCGAAGCGCCCGGGATATGGTGGTAAACAGTAGGTTCTTCGGCTCAGGGTACTCTTTTAGGAGGACACTACCTATATTGCAATGGTATGAATGATTAAAGATGGAGGTCAAATATTAAACTACCTAAACAGACAACTGCACGTTATTGTTGTAATACAACTGAAATACACATAAATACCGACTTAATTACAATATACCTCACTTTTTTTGCACAATTATTTTAGCTAGTTCGTGCTGAGTGATGATGATGGCTACTAAGAGCAAGTTCAATTCAAGGTGCTCTGACTTGAACCGATCAAACAGCAATTCTTACCCCGTCTTGTCTCGGCCGTTGACACTGCAGTATTCTGATAGGCTTTTGGCTTGTACCTTGGTTTTGTCTTGTACCATCGTACCCAGTTAGAGTTTAGTCCATGCTGTCTCCCTGTATCTAAAGATTTCCCAAGGTTGCAGAACGATCTGAGACGCACGAGTGTTTCACCGGGTAGCGCCATGTTTGAACATCAACATCAGACGCCGGCTGCGTCGCACTTCCTATACGAAGTAGGTAATGAATGAACCACACGAGCCCACATCGCCGCCTTCTGGCGTGAAGTGTAATTATCCAATACAATTGTTATTGCTGGAAATGATTCAGTTTATTTACACTGCGGTCTTGGGGACCTACAGCCATTCCATGTATTTGATGTGACCAAGAGCTAGCACACATTAATCATTTTATCTACTAATTATGGGGCACGTAGCTGCTCTGGAAGAAGATGTAGGGCTACTTCAAAAGGAACACGTCTAAGCTACTTATCAACATGTCTAAGCTATGGGGCACAGAAAGTACTGTGTGTGTTATTGTGCTTGTAATTCATAATTTGGTTAGTTGCTTCACCTAACTTCTGTGCCCATACGTTATACATATTGTTATATCTGGCATGCATTGAACAACATTAAAAGTTCATTCAAAATTCTGGTATTTCTCATTGGTTGTGTTTTGTCTTCATGTTTAAGCACTGTGTTCACCCAGTCGTGATTCTACCAAACAATCAGTGCTGAAGGGGACATCATATCATTATTTAAAGTATTTGAGCCACTGCTGGCAGAGTCAATAAAGGGTCCTCCAACCCTGGTCCTGGAGAGCCATCACCCTGTAGGTTTTCACTCCAACCGCACACAATGCAGCCTCATTCAGCTTATCAACCAGAATGCCACACATTTGGCCATGGAACAGCTGAGCAGCCAATCTTCCAAGGGGGCGTATACAAAGTTCTGTAATCCCTAAACCGTACAACCGATGTGGATGTACGTATGCTCAAATTAAAGCTGAAAGTCTGCACTCTGAGTGCATATTGATTATTTAATTTCCACTCTAATATATGTGGGTAGATACATATGTAATCCCTGTTTATTGGTAATTTTTAAATTTATTTTATTTTGACGGAGGTATCGTGCTCGAAGGTTTCTGTGCAACCATACAATTAGAATAGAATAGTATTCTGAGAGCTGTCCTATCCTTATTTGTTACATACAAGGATCCAGCAACCAATCCTTTAAATTGCCACTGTATAATTGGGGATTCAAAGACATTGTAAATATGTCACCTGTTATTACATGTTTATGAAAGCATTATGATGATATCCACTAGCAGTGTCACTGGGGTCTTTACTAGGAACCATAGTGTCACGCTTAAAGGTAAAGGTAGGCAGGAGACAGGAGTGTTTCTCAACAAACAATAAAAAAATTACAAACTCTAAACACTTGAAAACACAGAACAGTAGAACTTCATCTGGACTGTAGTACAAACCGCTGATAGGAGAAAATGACCGACAACATGGGAAGGTAAAAAGGGAATTAAATAGTGTACTAATGACTTAACATTACCCATGTGTAAACACTGAACCAAAACATCTAAACACAGGAAGAAAACTTTAAGGACATACAAAGAAACAGTAGGGGAAATCCAAAACCTGGTCTGGATCACATTCTAACACACAATACAGTGGACATTGTGACACATAGCAATGTCTTCATTAAGGTAAATGCTCTCGAAAATTACTTCCTGTGATCCTGCCCGTTCTCCCTCAACTTCCAATTCTGTGCTAAAATCTAGTTTGTGTCCCCTTTGTAGCTGGTGAGTGGACATCTTCAATGTTGAATTTGGTGGGGGAGCCATAGTGGTATGGGCAGCCATCTTGGAGTCATTGTTTCTAATATATTCCTGGATAATAATGCCCCTATACACACTGCTGAATGCATGCAAGAGCTGTTTCATGAACACATGGATGATGTCAAGCTACTTCTGTGGCTTACTTAATCCCAAGATTTTAACATAATTTAACTTTCACAGGGAGGTCTGAAGCGTAGTGTGAACTAGATTTCCAACTCCATCCCAACTCCAACATTAGCACTAGCCGTCTAATTGCCTGGTTTCCTTATATTTACTGTAACTGTGGAATTTGGAAATTGTTTCATGTTGGATTATTATTTATGTTCAGTATATGTACAAGTAACATATAACTGAATAGTTTGCAGTCATAGCCATCATATGAATTAATGTTTTTACATATATGTGTTATAAGGATGTTGTGAAAATATTGTAACAGTTAATTATATCTAAGCTGTTATTACATGACAATGCTATGACAGTGTAATAACGTGTTAAGATTCTAAGCGTTATATAAAGTGTTACTCAATTATTATAGAGGAGAAAATGACTGTCAATCAATAATTCCTAAACACCACCTGATCAACAGCTGGTAAAGAGGTGTCCTATCCCAGGCAGGTCTGGTGATAACAGCGTGTCCTTGGTATATATTTATCTACAGCCTAGAAAGAGGATTGATAAATGATGGAACGGGCCCTTGTTTTGCTTCTAACATTTACAGCAGGTGAGTAAGCATTTTAATGATATTTTAAAATGTTTTCTTTTAATGCAATGTGAAATACAAGTGAAAAATGCAGCAGAACTTCTTTTATCTGGTAATATTTTAAGCTCATGTATTTGTAATTCATAAAATTGGGTGTATTTGTTATAACCTATGATAACCCTGAGCAGATTCAGATCTTGTTTCTGAGATATTATTTTCTGACCTAACCTCCTCTACAGTGTCAGGCTGTGGTGTCCCCACCACCCCACCCAGCACTGGCAGGGTGGTAAATGGAGAAGAAGCCCGTCCATACAGCTGGCCTTGGCAGGTAAGACTGGCAGTATAATTATGAACATATAACACACAATAATTATGAACTGATATTAGGTGAAAGGTATGCTATGCACAGCCATGACGCAAATGTTGAATTAAATATTGTGAAAAGATACAAACAGAAACACACCAATTCACCAATCATATTGCCATTACTTGTTCTCTGAAATAAATACCCAGAAAACATCTGGTTTGTAGATCTTGTTATTAAAACGAGTCTTGCTACTCAGAGACATGTTCGGGGTTGCCATCTATTCTTAGGTTTCGCTGGAGTCGTTTTTCCCCACCTGTGGAGGTACGCTAATCGCTGATAACTGGGTCATGACAGCTGCACACTGCATAACGTGAGTTACAAGATTTTCACACTGTTTCTGTGCTCATAACAAAACAAACATGCAACTATAAAATATACTGTAGATGCATATGTTTAACTACAGTATAATTAGTCAACATTGGGCAAGCAGAACAGGTACAGTAGTAAATATGGTTATTGTAATTTTATAACCAACAACTGGTATTCATAAACATATCTGACATGGGTGCAGTTTCTGAACCCCCAGCAGGTGGCACTGTAACACAAAATGCTTAATGTGGCACTGTAACACAAAATGCTTCATGTGACACTGAACCACCAAATGCTTCACTTGTCAGAGGGTAAAATAAATAGTCTTCCCCTACAGCCTAGTCACCACAGGTCCATCTGTGCTCTGTTGCTTACTAGTGCCATAAGGAACTGATTATGCAGCCAAACAAATCAGGATCAGACAGGTTATTTCACCTGAATGTCTGCTTCCCTCTGGTTGACAGGTTCCACACATACAGAGTGGTTCTGGCAGAGCATGACATGGACACTGATGAGGGGTATGAGCAGTCAATCATGGTGGATAAGATGATCATCCATCCTGGATGGAACGACAAGTGTGTCTCATGTGGGTAAGAAAGACCCATGTGTAGCCTGCATGATATGCTCAGACATTAAGCACAATCAGGTACATTTAAAAACATTACAATTAGATAGGCAAACCGCAAAGAGAGTTCCCCACTGTATCTCGGGAGGTAAGACTATGTTTCAAAGACAACTCCCTAAATGAAGCATGCAGGAAAATGTTGAAAACATAATGGGCCACAGACATGTCAAAACATGACATACACAGTGCCTTGCGAAAGTATTCGGCCCCCTTGAACATTTCGACCTTTTGCTACATTTCAGGCTTCAAACATAAAGATATAAAACTGTAATTTTATGTGAAGAAGCAACAACAAGTGGGACGCAATCATGAAGTGAAACAAAATTTATTGGCTATTTCAAACCTTTTTAACAAATAAAAAACTGACAAATTGTGCGAGCAAAATTATTCAGCCCCATTATTTTCAGTGCAGCAAACTCTCTCAAGAAGTTCAGTGAGTATCTCTGAATGATCCAATGTTGACCTAAATGACTAATGATGATAAATAGAATCCACCTGTGTGTAATCAACTGTCTGTATAAATGCACCTGCTCTGTGATAGTCTCAGAGGTCCGTTGAAAGCACAGAGAGCATCATGAAGAACAAGGAAAAAGACAGGCAGATCCTGTTGTGGAGAAGTTCAAAGCCGGATTTGGATACAGAAAGATTTCCCAAGCTTTAAACATCACAAGGAGCACTGTGCAAGCGATAATATTGAAATGGAAGGAGTATCAGACCACTGCAAATCTACAAAGACCCGGCCGTCCCTCTAAACTTTCAGCTCATACAAGGAGAAGACTGATCAGAGATGCAGCCAAGAGGCCCATGATCACTCTGGATGAACTGCAGAGATCTACAGCTTAGGTGGGCGAGTCTGTCCATAGGACAACAATCAGTTGTATACTGCACAAATCTGGCCTTTATGGAGGAGTGAATAGAAGAAAGCCATTTCTGAAAGATATCCATAAAAAGTGTCGTTTAAAGTTTGCCACAAGCCACCTGGGAGACACACCAAACATGTGGAAGAAGGTGCTCTGGTCAGATGAATCCAAAATCCAACTTTTTGGCAACGATGCAAAACGTTATGTTTGGTGTAAAAGCAACACAGCTCATCACCATCACACCATCCCCACTGTCAAACATGGTGGTTGCAGCATCATGGTTTGGGCCTGCTTTTCTTCAGCAGGGACAGGTAAGATGGCTAAAATTGATGGGAAGATGGATGGAGCCAAATACAGGACCATTCTGGAAGAAAACCGGATGGAGTCTGCAAAAGACCTGAGACTGGGACGGAGATTTGTCTTCCAACAAGACAATGATCCAAAACATAAAGCAAAATCTACAATGGAATGGTTTACAAATAAACATATCCAGGTGTTAGAATGGCCAAGTCAAAGTCCAGACCTTAATCCAATCAAGAATCTGTGGAAAGAACTGAAAACTGCTGTTCACAAACGCTCTCCATCCAACCTCACTGAGCTCGAGCTGTTTTGCAAGGAGGAATGGGCAAAAATGTCAGTCTCTCGATGTGCACAACTGATAGAGACATACCACAAGGGACTTACAGCTGTAATCGCAGCAAAAGGTGGTGCTACAAAGTATTAACTTAAGGGGGCTGAATAATTTTGCACGCCCAATTTGTCAGTTTTTTATTTGTTAAAAAAGTTTGAAATATCCAATAAATTTCGTTCCACTTCATGATTGTGTCACACTTGTTGTTGATTCCTCACAAAATATTACAGTTTTATATCTTTATGTTTGAAGCCTGAAATGTAGCAAAAGGTCAAAAAGTCCAAGGGGGCCGAATACTTTCACAAGGCACTGTAGACTGCTGTGTTCATCTGGTCAGGTCCGTACCATGCTCCAGCCCTTTAATTTGTCTGCTTGTGTTTTCTTGTTACTTTGAGTAATGACATTGCTCTGCTGAAGCTGGTGAGGAGAGCTGTGATCAATGCAAAGGTGCAGTTGGCCTGCCTTCCAGAGACTGGTGCCATCCTCACTCACAACCAGCCCTGTTACATCACTGGCTGGGGTCGCCTCTACTGTAAGTCCTTCACTTCTACCAGGGTCAAATACTCTTTGTGTACTTTTCCTACACTACCATTCAAATGTTTTACAGCACCCAGCGGATTTCATGGTTTTGATAGAAACTCACCAAGGTAGCATTACATTGACTAAAATATACTCTCATTACCACTTCATTAGGTACACTTGCTCAGCTGTTTGTTAACTCAAATATGTAATCAGCCAATTTTGTGTCAGCAAGTCAATGCATTTAGGCATGTAGACATGGTCAAGACAATCTGCTGAAGTTCAAACCAAGCATGAAGCATCAGACTGGGGATGAAAGGGGATTTAAGTGACTGTAAACGTGGTTGTTGGTGCCAGATGGACTGGTTTGAGTATTTCAGAAAGTGCTGATCTACTGGGATTTTCCTGCACAACCATTTCTAGGGTTTAAAGAGAATGGTTAGAAAAAGACAAAATATCCAGTGAGCAGCACTTGGCGAAAATGCCTTGTTGATGGCAGAGGTCAGAGGAGAATGGCCAGACTGTTTCGCTGTGGCATTTAGATGGTACGGTCAGAATTTTGCGTAGTCAACATTGAAGCATGGCTCCATCCTGCCTTTATCAATGGCTCAGGCTGGTGGTAGTGGTGTAATGGTGTGGGGAAGAGTTTCTTGGCACAGTTTGTGCCCATTAGTACTAATTCAGCATTATTAACATGCCACAGCTTACCTGAGTATTGTTGCTGACCATTTCCATCCCTTACGACCACAGTGTACCCATCTTTAATGGCTACTTCCAGCAAGATAACACGTCATCTCACATCATCTCAAACTAGTTTCTTAAACATGAAAATGAGTTCACTCTACTCAAATAGCCTCCACAGTCACCAGATCTTAAACCAATCAAGCACATTGATGTCAACTGCATGACGCATTAATTTCAATATGGTCCAAAATCTCTGAGGAATCTTTCCAGCACCTTGTTGAGTTTATGCCAAAAGGATTAAGGCAGGTCTGAAGGCAAAAATGGGGTCCAATTTTTTACTACACTAACAAGGTATACCTAATGATGTGGCCAGTCAGTGTATATCAAACACATTACCAATGTTGCAAATGTTGATCACTTGTGGAAATTACTGATTTTATAATTATTCACATATAATAACAAAGCCACATATTCAGCAGGTATTCATTTAGTGTCTTAATAATTAAACATTTAGCCTATAATTAATCATGTTTCAATGAAGGTATCAATTTCTATCAAAACACATGTACATTCTTGGGTGTTCCAAATCTTTTGAAAATAAGTGTATATTCTCTTTTTTAGGCATTTGATAGACCCAACGTTTTACTCAGGTCTAGACTTTCATGTGCAGCCACAAAAGATTTTCTCCATTTAGTCAAGAACTAGGCTTAATGGCCC
The DNA here is from genome assembly GCA_016801145.1 of Umbra pygmaea. Lineage (NCBI taxonomy): Eukaryota > Metazoa > Chordata > Actinopteri > Esociformes > Umbridae > Umbra > Umbra pygmaea. Next base: position 32,413 of record JACXGM010002052.1, on the reverse strand, counting down.
AGTTTCGCAGACACTGATTAAGCCTAGTCTACATTAGTCCTAAACTTGGCTTAATTAATGTGTACACAAATCCTGCCCTATATCTCATTAAAGGGGGTGACTACTCACATGATCACCCCCATTGAAATTGCCAAGCTCCTCTAAAAAACAACCTACTTTAAAAAGGGGGTGTCATCTCGTGCAAAAGTGACATATAATGACCAATCCCAATCAAAATTAGGTTCAGTTGTGCAGCAAGTGGTTGTGACGGGGAGGCATTGTCTTTGATTCAATTGGCTAGAATTGGTTGTCACTGTGTTTTCTAAACCAATGATGTGTTTGTAAGGTGGGACATTTCAGATGAAAACATGTCAAATGGTTGATCACGTGACTGGTCACCCCCTTTAGATATATAGGCATACATGGTTATATGGAAGTATTTTATTTTATCTATTTCTATTTATGTTCCTGTTCTCCTTTCAGCGGGTGGTCCAGCAGCCCCTCTGCTCCAGCAGGCTCTGTTACCCGTGGTAGAGCACAGCGTCTGTAGTCGTAGCGACTGGTGGGGCAGCTCTGCAAAGACCACCATGATTTGCGCTGGTGGAGGGAGCAAGTCTGCCTGTCATGTGAGCACAGATCCTGATTACACTGATCAAAAATATAAATGCAATACTTTTGTTTTTGCCCCCATTTATCGTGAGCTGAACTCAAGGATCTAAGACTTTTTCTATGTACACAAAAGGCCTATTTCTCTCAAATACTGTTCACTAATCTGTCTGAATCTGTGTATTAAATCAATGGTCAAATGCCAATAATGTACAATATAGAGGTTACCAGAAATGTAAACTGTTAATAAGGTATGTACTCTTTACACAGTACTATCAACTAGCACCATTTACTGGTAGTACTATGGTATGTTGACCAGTTGATGTCGTCTTTGTCTCCTGTATACGCTAGCCTCTGGAAATGATCTAAAATGAGTCAGTGTGACCGATTGCTTCTTTCGATCTACTCCACCCTTGTCTTCTTGCATTTCCCCAGGGGGATTCAGGTGGGCCTCTGAACTGCCAGGGCAAAGATGGTAAGTGGTTCGTCCAGGGGGTCACCAGCTTTGTCGATGGTAATGGCTGCAACACCCTCCAGAAACCCACCGTGTTCACCAGCGTTGCCTCCTTCATCCCCTGGATCACTCAGGTGGGTTACGACTCTTATCAGACACCCAGGCTGAGTACCATCCCATAGTTGAAATAAGGACACCTGAGAATGTGTCGAGATTTGTTCAATGTACTGTGATGCAGCAGAACACATGGATGTAGCAAAAACAGCTGGTGTTAAAATGCCAAACCAACAGAATGAACTCTAATGTAATGTACACTTTCTTTACAGACAATGGCTGAAAATTGAAGAAACCCCTAATTGCACATAACTGTATACTGAACCAGAGTCCCGTGGAATAGAATTACTGTTCCTCTGGACCTATGTCTATTGGACAGAACAGATCAGCATGATGGCATGTGAAATCATTAAAATATTTTAATGGTAACAATTTACAGTATTACATTTATTAAACACAGTGAAACAGTTGGTCTTAGTCATCACAATGCACTAGATCCAGCAGCAAGGGTTGACTTCAAAGGTGACATGTTATGGGTCTGAGGGCTTCCAGGTGAAGAAGTCCATGTGGCGGAGCTCCTCAGGGAGGTATTCTTGCTCCACATGGCCACTGTAGGCAGGGTTGTACTTATAGCCTTTAGAGTAGCCCAGGTCCTTCATCAACCTGGTGGGGGCGTTGCGGAGTTGCAGGGGAACAGAGGGCAGGGGGCCTTTATGGTTCCTCAGACTGGCCTTCACATTACTGTACGCTGTTAGGACCTCCACTGATTTAGGCGCCCTAGCCAGGTACACCACACACTGGGCCAGTACCACCTGAAAAGAAGGAGATGAGGAAAGGAAATTAGTAAGGAGAGCATCTTAGTGTTGTAATATGACACATGTCAGATACCAGGACCTAACAACATAAAGCAGCTCACTCAAAAATGACATCTCTCCTTACTGAATCCACAACACAGGGTTCAGAGTAACATTGATCCTTGCTGCATAGGGATTCAACCTTCTTACTGGAGACTCATGAACCGGTACTATGGGTCGTTCGCGAACGGTTAGTTCTTTTTAAACTAATCTTTTAAGTGAAGGTAATTGACCGAATCCCCCCCCAAAAAGATTTGTTCGTTTAAGTCTGTCATTATCCACCGAAAGCAACTGCAGTTGGTGAATCAATTTATATTTTCTACTACAGTAGTAGAGTGTGAGGCCCGTCATGGTGGTGAAAAATGTGAAGAACGTAAGCTCTCGAACAAATCGGTGAACTGGCAGAAAAATTCAGAACTGTTTATTGGGCACAAACGAAATACATTTTACAATGGCAAATTGTATTCTTAAACCTGCACTATGTAACTTCTTTGAAATCTAAAAAAAAAATTGTTTTAGGACTAGTAAACGGCAGGAACTAGTATATTGATCCAGTGGTTAAACAATATCAACTTAAATAATAAAAAATACAGACAATAAAATAGCAATATCAACATTTCACAATATCTAACTAAAAACAATTTATTTTTAGAAATTTTATATTGTCCCTGTATTATTTCTGTGGTCAGAAAACAAATAAAAAGATAAAAATAATCTATAAAAAATTTGGGCTGACAGTACTCACGATTGGAAAGTTACTTAGTGCCTATGCCCAGACCATAACTTATTTTGGGGTGAGGGCGAGAACAAAATGGAGTGTCAAACTTGTTTTAACATCTATATGTAGACCAGCAGTCTTTCTGCATGGACTTCGGCGGCAGGGAGGACTCACTGAATCTGTGAACGAATCAGTGAACACATTTTTTTAGTGAACTGAATCAAAAGATTTGTATCCCTGAAAAGAATCGAAACACCCATCACTAACAGGTACACCTGATTAGGCTTGTCAGCACTCATCAAGCCATTAGTTAATGAATCAGTTGAGCCTGTTCACATCTGGGGGTCCCTGAATGTAGGGTTGAAGACCTCTGCCATACTGTATCCTAACAGGGTCAACAGTAACATTGAGCCACACTGATTTGTCACAAAATAGAAACAAAATGAACAGGCCTCATCATCTCACAGGGCTGTATTTAAATGTACAACACTGCTGCAATTAAAAAACGCAGGCATTTTCACAAACTGCTTATTTGAAAGTCATCAGATATCTTGTTTGTAAAAAAGGGTGTTTTGAATTGAAAAATTAAGAAGAATCCTATCGAAAGCTGATCATCTAGTTTTCGATATGGAAAACCAGTTGCTTACCAGGATTTATTTAGCATTAAAATACATTTTGAAATGTAATGCAATCACAAGTGCTGCACTCAAGTGTAGATTCAGAGCCTCACTCATGTCACAAAAATATCACCATATTTAAGTGATAGCCATCCGGAGGTCCACCATAAAGAGACATAAAAGGACAGCTGTTGGTTGGAACAATCCTCACCTCACACTCCGGCATGCCGATGAAGTGGCAGGCCTGGAAGGCTGAGACAGCCTGAGGGAGGGCACAGGGATCGGCCATACCTGAACAAGAAACAGGAGATAGTCACAACAAGACAAATGGATTATGAATGGCCAGATTAAGCACACCACAGTTACAAGAACAGGAATAACATCCTTTTTTATTAACTTGGCCAAATATATATTTTTTAACCCAATAGTATGTACTATTGTTCGGCAATGACTGGTCTTATAAAGGATTGTTTCACTCTAGCTGCTGATGTAGCTGAGCTACCATGCTCCCTAGAAAACAGGTGACTAGATTACTTTCTGCTGAAAATACACTTTATAATGCTGTGTGTATAATAAATATAAGACAACCAACAACAATACACATGGAACAATGTATTCCACTTAATGTGAATTGTATTTTGAGAGATGTATTTTGGGGGGCTATTCAGATGGCCTAGGCCAGATTGAATAATCAGAGATTAATCTGTTTGGCTCTGACAACAACAGGACATAGTAAGGTAAGAGCAAACATGTTGGGGAGGTACAAGCCAATGAGAAAACAATCATTAAGATTGTCCCATAGACCCTACTGTACAGTTGTCAGGAACAAAAAACAGCATTTCCTGGAACGCTATAAAGACACTAGATAGCATTCGTAGTCTTACAGTCTGGATATGTACTGCTAGACAATCTTAGTTTCTGTCAGCAAAAGATTTCTTCATGTGCCCTGCCCTTCTTAAAATGACATTCTCAGATCAATCTAATGGTTCATGTAAATGAGTCAACAGTCACAGGAAATTATCCAAATAACAATGCTTTGATGCCACTAGAGAAAGCAAAGATGATTACAGACCCACGTCTTCACTGGCGAACCGGACCAGTCTGCGAGCCACGTAGAGAGGGTCCTCTCCACCTTCCAGCATGCGCCCAAGCCAGTAGAGGGAAGCGTTCTGGTGGGAACCCCGCATGGACTTGTGCAGTGCTGAGATGCAGTTGTAGTGCTCCTCCCCTTCACATAATCAACGACAACAACCGAGTCAGGTCAGGAACAATACCAAGACATGCAGAACGACTGAATTTACAGGTGCCCGATCTGCACACAAGGAGTCGCTGGACAGCAACGTGGCAGGATAGATAATCTGGCTTATCTAACCCAAATCACGAACAGCGCAATGCAAATTTATGCTGCCTCGTTCTGGAGGTTTGGGGAAAGCTGGAGAACCCATAGTCAGTGGTTCGAGCCTGACTATCATGACGTAAACTGTCCTGCAACGCAGCGACTTAGCCTATGCCACGCAGACCCCGATTTAATTACAGTGGCCCCTGTAAAATCCTGTAAAATGTGACTATAGCATATTGTGTCTGTTGGGTGAAAACCACGTATGTCCAAAACAAAATTCAGAAGCTACTTTAAATCCATTTCTATCCTCACCTTTGTGTTGTATTTTTTGGGGGTCTGGTCTGGATCATGAATGGATTACTGTTGTTTTATTATTTGTTGTGTTTTCTATGGAACCTAGGAAGAGCTGCAAATGGAATCGAGATTTACAGTAAGTAACCAAATAAACAACATTTAATAGAGCGGTGCCAAATCCTCTTCACAGATTGTTTTGTAACCCTCACTGTATTTTACACCAATTGTGAATATTTTGCTCTATGTTTTGTTAATTGTTGAGAAAAATGTATAAATAAACAATTATACACTGTTGTTTGGCGCATAGCCAGAGTGTATGGTTGTGTTGTAATGGATGATCGAGCTGCTAGTGACATCACAAGGTGTTTGATTGACAGGGGAGCATTAGTCAATGAGAAAGAAAATTCAATATTGTGTACAGTCACTGAAAATTGATAAACTGCCAAATTGGTAAGACCACATCATGGTTAGAAAAACATGTATATATTTCTTTAAACATGTAAGAAGAAGTTAAAAAGGAATTAGTTTCAATATAGAGGCTAGAAAAGCCACCGGCAAACACCTTTATTTGAGTGAGCGCTAGTTGATTAGCCTAATTTCACTACACAGGCCATATTGGCTGGATCTGACTGCAGCTCTTACAGTCAGAGCTAATCGAATGTGACTTCTAGGAATAAACCACAACACAACAATACATTAAACACACGACGTCTGAAACACTGAAACCATCCATCCATTTTCATGGGTCGTCTGCTTGCTTTATTCTTTCTGAGTAGCTCAGATGTTACCACTCTGTAATTATCCAACTAAATCATGACAGATACGAATGTCATTGAAATATCTAAATGCCTTTCAGTCCAGTTAGAGCCAGTGTTCTAGAACATCATTAAACATCCAAACCTACTGAATGCAGACCAATCGCTAGAATAAAATGTATCAGGTTGTGTTGAATGTAGTCAATTTCTATACTGATGTATCACGTAAGAGAGCTTAATTCAGGGATTGACTAAAATCAACACAGCCAGGAACAGGGATGCCTCTGGGAACAGTGATGCCTACCCTGACACGGGGCTCACCTGCTTTGTCGTAGAGGATGTGTGACCTCTGAAGGCCCTCCTTCACATGCTCCTCCAGCACCACAATGTCTTTAGGCGGGCTGCCAGCTGCTGATTGGCCAAAACGTGCTCCGCCTACTCGAGCCTGCACAGCCAGTTGCAGCCCGTTTAGCCCTGCGCGGGCGTCGCCATCACACAGGTGGGCTATGGTGTCCAACGCCTTCTGCTCAATGTACACCTTCGGTCTATTAAACCAATTAAATAATCAATTAAATAAATAATTTATTATGGATTACAATAAAGTTAGTTGTTTTCTGGATTCCGATTGGCTGAAAGCTGCAGTGTATTAAGCAATAAGGCACAAAGGGGTAAGGGATTTTCCTACTTAGCTGTAGTAGACTGATAATATACCTCAATTCAATTAGATGTTTTACTCCAATTATAAAGCAGTTACCAACACAATTAGAACAGTAAAGCTGATGTGATGTCATACCTCTGCTATACATTCTCATATACCATGGCTGCACAGGAAAATAGATCGCTCTTATAGAGATTGTCACGTGGCCGTGGCAGGCATCAAGGCTTACAGTTTGAGTTCGATGAACATAAGATTGGGCAAAAAAGTGCCACTAAATGACTAAGTGTGTGGTAATATCATTTAAGAAACATCCATCCTCCTTCACACATGACATTTTTTTATGTATGCAGCAAATGTTAGAGGTTTAAATGTATATTAAATTAAATTAAATAATGCAAAGTGAAATGCAGGCTATAAAAATGCAACTGACATTGCAGAACAACAGTGTTGTTCAGAATAATACCTCATTGGTCCGTGTCATGGATGAGCTAATGCAGCCGACGACCACTTAGAGCTCATCTCTTATCAGATAAATAAAAGAAGCTGCAGCTTCACTGAGCATGCAATCTCTAACACTAGTGGAAAAACACTGCGTGGTCTACCGAATCCGGTTCTTTTCTCACATAAATGGCGGCAGGATTTGTCGTAAACATTGCACGTTGAGCACATAATAATACATTTGATAACGTGCTTTTCTAAAACCCAAAGTAAGATCAACTGGAGAGGTTACAGCTGCTCAGCATTACCGCTGCAGCCCAATCAAATAGTGGCGCTAGAAGTGATAGGATGAAACACACAGGAGGACGCCAGACTCACACCCTCTCAGGCCCCAGGCCTCCCCTACAGTGAACCACATTTACCCTGGGCTCTCTTGAATTTCACCAAGGCAGCATGGCAGTGACCTCATACTAGCACTTCTACATACGATACCGTTCCATTTGCCCTGTCTGCATCTGACATAAACCACCGAGGTTAGGAGATTCATTTATGACTTGGGTATGTTAGGTTAACTAACTAACAAAACCTTAAAAAAATGTTGTTTCCACATAAGGAAATGGTGCCCATCCTTATTGGCAATGGTTTGAAATACTAAAATCACTCAGTTAATTGCTTATATTCAATGGCATTTTTTGCCTGCTATTCAAACTACGAAGCTATGTTAGAGGTAGTAACTTCCAAAAAACAGTGCCTTATGTTTCCTTCTCAAATAACACTGGCTCTAACACAAGTACACACATGGCCACTGAGCTGACAAATTAAATGTGTACCAAAAACTAAATCTATGCCGAGATCAGATTGCCACCGGACATCAGCCATAAATCTGGCAGACTGTTAAAACGTAGCCCACATCTGCTGTCAGCAGGCTACAGCTGTCCCCCTTCAACAGGCTTTATCCACACACAGCTCCTCCACCTCTATCAACACGTAGAGCTACGAGGCAGACAACAACTGTCAGGACTGTAGGAACACTCAGCCCTGACAGATAATGACAAGAAGAAAAACATTTTAGGACAGAGAGGAGAAAGAGGACCTCCCCCTCAACCAATCAGGGATCAGGAATCCTTTTCATCTCCATGGAATTTGGCAAACTCTGTGAAAACAAGGGCTGCTTTTCCCAGAGGTGGCATTAGTTACTTACTCAGATCTGAGCTCGTCTGCATCTGACTCGTCTTCATCTGGGCGACTGTTGGACACTTGCTCCAATACGTTGATCCCCAGCAATGCCACTGCCCTGAGGAGGATAGATGCCATGGCTTCCACGGACAGTTTGTCCAGAACCAGAACCCTGCACCGGCTCAGCAGGGCCGAGTTCACCTGGAAGGAAGGGTTTTCTGTAGTGGCCCCGATGAGGGTCACCGTCCCACACTCAACGTGAGGGAGGAAGGTATCCTACACACACACACACACACACACACACACACACACACACACACACACACACACACACACACACACACAGGAAAGAAGGAAACAAGTTGAAGGTGGGGGCTGTTCCAGAAGATGTTCAATAGAAGACACCCAAATGATCCCTAATTATGAAAGTGCGTTCCTGTATACAGCTCTGGAAAGATGTTAGAGACTGAAAACATCTGGAATGTGATCACGTGGAAGGTGGATGGTCACAAGCCATCAAACCATTTATTTGGATTTTGGGAGAAAGTTTGTCAATAGTTTATTGAATAAACAAACATTGTTCATTTTACACAAACACATGCCTTTAAATAGTAGAACAACAGATACTGATGTTTTTTGTTGTTGTGATTCTTCACCATTTTTCTCCCCTCCCAATTCCCATTAATCCTGCATTGTCCATTAATCCTGCATTGTCCATTAATACTGCATTGTCCATTAATCCTGCATTGTCCATTAATCCTGCATTGTTGACAGCTCTGCAACTCCTTGGACAGATGCGGGATGGTGATGACAACCTGTGGTTACTCCTGGACAACAGAGTCAGTGACACCAGGAGAATACAGAGTTCTAGTGCCAATGCTATGTTTGAAGTTCAACGGTACCTAGCAGATGCATACCTGGCAAGAGTGGAAGACCCATTGGTGTACTGGGCCAAAAATGCAGGGGTCTTCCCTCAACTATATAAACTTGCCATGGTCAATTTAGCAACCTCTGTGCCCTGTGAAATTATATTTTCAAAGGCTGGCCAGGTGGTAGACAAAAAAGTAATCACAAGCACTACTTCATAACAAAAATCTATTTAACACAAAAGCAGTTTGTGTTACTACAAATTCACTCACTCAAACGAAGCTATTTCCAAAAGCACAATAGCAATTTCACACTTTAGGAACACTTTTGAGACATACATTTTGCCCGAAGAGTTTGATTCCCAGTCTCAGAGAAGTTCACATAAGTTTGATGTTTTGGAAACACTCCAAATCAAGATGATTGTAAGAGATTATGTTATGAAAGAGTTTATTTTCTCAAACAGTTCTAATTCATTCAATAACCCACAGTGTTGACAAATTACAATTATCAACCCTTTTCAAAACTATGCAATTTGTGAAAAAGGATGGGAATCGTTCAGTCCGGCCGCAGGAGCATCCGTCTCATCATGGTGGAATTAACCTTAAAAGACAATTCTGGTGGAAAATGAACCTAGGGGCTAATTAAACATGGGTACCGAGTCAACTGTTCTCTGGGATTTGATTTCATGCTAATCGAATGTGCCCTTTTATAGCTCGAACCACTAATTAGCTTATAACGCTAGTAGTCGGGGCATGACATGAATCAAGTAAAAAGAAATCTCTATTTTATACCACTAACAAGTCTCAAAATAGCACCACACTTCCACGGTAGCATAATGAGGGCCCTCTACAAGCAAACGGAAGCATTGAGAACTTTGTAAGTGTGCAAACAGTTTATTAAAAATATAGTTAAGACAATACCGTTCGCATATACAGGCAGGTGCCATCTTGGGAAAACAGTCTCGACCAGTCGAACCACATTAACAATTGTTGTCATTGGTTCTCATTAGTAGCGGCCTACCTGTTGTGACTTGTTGAAGCGATGGATCTCATCAATGAACAGGATAGTCTTCCTCTTCATGAGTTTTAGTTCGTTATGGGCCTGCTTAATGGCCTCTCGAACCTCATTGGTGGATGTGCTTGTGGCAGAGAGAGTTACAAAGCGCGCCGTGCCCGTCTTCTTACAGCAGCTGGCTATGATGTGGGCCAGAGTGGTCTGGAATGAGACAGGCACAATGAGTTCAGAAATGGCTTTGACACTGGAAAGTCTACCACAAATGAATTACAGTCCTAGATCTCTCAGGTAGATGTTCCATGGAAATAAAACAAATGGACAGAGGCTCAGCTCTAACTATTGACTGTATATTTTCCTAATAACATGTTTCGTTGAAATAATGAATGTACAGCAGATATTTTTACATGACAAAATTAAGTAAAGCACATTGGCCTTGTAAATGTAAGATTTTAGATTGTTTGCATTTGAAAAAGAAAAAAGATTTAGAAACCTTGCATCCTAGGAAACGTGGATATATATATTTGTTTAAAGGACACCAAACTAACATGGCTAATGTAATAGGTCTAATCTGGAAGACCTAGATCATTATGGGTGAAGTGTGTTACTGTGGTTACTATATGTAGTTCATTTTAACTTCCTTGCTTTTTGGCTTGAGACAAACTCAATGTTGCCAACATCACACACTGTATATTTCATAAAGTAACACAGCGCACCTTTCCACATCCCGGTGGTCCCCATAAGATCAATGACGGTATCTCCTGAGAGTCCAACAAAGACCTGAGAAGGGTGTGTTCTCCCACGAGTTTGTTTTGGCCAAAGTATTCCTCCAGCGTACTTGGTCGCAGTTTTTCGGCCAGTGGCTTGTCCGTAAGCAATGTCCACGCATGCGCTGTTTGACGCGGGGTCTTTAGCGTGTTCAATACAGATGGGTCCTCAACATGTCCAACATCAGGCTCTATCTTAAGTGTATTGCTTTTAATTCCTTTACTGACAGCATTGACGGCGATGTGTTTATTGGAACCCAAAACATCTCGCTCAATTTGAACTGGACCGTTGTTGTTTCTCTTGCTTTGAAACATATGAAAAACCGGCGAAAGCGGCGCGGTGCCTTTGGATTGCTTCGCATCTGACGGGTTTGCCTTGACAGTAGGTCTCTTTGGAAAAGAAGCGTCGTCGGAAATTCGAGTTTTTTTTGAAGGTGGTCCGTTTTCGTATTCACTGGTAGATGAAGCACATGTGTCATTATTTAACAAACATGCATCCAGATGAGCATTGATTTTTGAAGCAGCAAACTCCTTACAACAAACAGGACATTGTACAGGATGCGCTAAGTCCTCTGACACTTCGTTCGCCATGTTTTCTTTCCCCGCTAAACGTGTCCTTACCACGTGACAAAAATACCGGAATTTACTTGAAAATATATTTGAAAGAAAATCCAGGTCATTATATTTCACATTAAAATATATTACATAGACCGTATATAATTAAACTTCTTATTTCTTGACAATACTTCCACTATATGAGCTACTTTATTCAGTTTAGGAATGTAGTAACCTTTTGGAACCATGATTATGGTATTTGTAGTTTTATGCCTCTGCAGATTAGTGGACATCTGAGGTACAGACTAAATTAATCCACTTCAGAAACTGAATATAATGTAACCGCTGACATGTGAAATAAAAACATTATTTTCACTACTAGCCACATGTAGCCTATAATTATCAACACAGCTTTAAGGTAGGCCTATATTAGCCTAGGTATCAGCCTTTTTGGTGGACATTATGTCTTGTACTTAATGTGCCATCTATGGCAATGACCTAGACAGACTGGTAGTCAGACTAATGTTAAATTGTCTTTAATGGCAGATTTCATAATACACAACAAATGAGCATGCTGCAACTTCTACAGAATCTCTCTAGAGGGGGCTATAACTCAAACTCCAGAATTCACCTCAGGTCAATGGAATAGACTTTAGAATCAAGATATCCAATGTTTCAGCCACAGGTGGGCACCTCTCTAAACTTGAGACAGGAGCGCATAGTGGGACATACTATGTTTTAGTCAGTATATACACTGAACAAAAATATAAACACAACACTTTTGTTTTTGCCCCCATTTATCACAAGCCGAACTCAAAGATCTAAGACTTTATCTATGTACACAAAAGGCCTATTTTCCTCAAATATTGTTCACAAATCTATCTAAATCTCTGTTAGTGAGCACTTCTCCTTTGCCGAGATATGCCATCCACCTCACAGGTGTGGCATATCAAGATGTTGATTAGACAGCATGGTTATTGCACAGGTGTGCCTTACAATAAAAGCCACTCTAGAATGTGCATTTTCATCACACAGCAGAATGCCATCGATTTTGCAAGTTTTGAGAGAGGCAAACTGACAACTCCCACACAATGATTTAAAGCCACAACAGGTGGATTCAGCACCACGGCCAGTTCCACAGCCTAAGGAATCACAAACAATTCTACCCTACATACTTTTAGTACTCAGATGTCCCATAGCTTCTGTGGCCTTTCATTTCATGGATTAATTAAATTAGCATAATGATTTATGACAAATAATTACAACTTTAAAGTATTTTAAACTGTAAATATTATGTATTTAACTTGCTCAGTTAACTAGCTTTTCTGTTTATTATTTATTCCGTTGATATTCTGTTATGTTCTGTCTTACGCTAGGTTCCTCTCTGTCTTCTCATGATTAGCTTTTAGCCTCTGTATCTCTGTATCTCTGTTCTCTCTGTATCTCTGTTCTTTCTGTATCTCTGTTCTTTCTGTTCTCTCTGTATCTCTGTTATGTCTGTTCTCTCTGTATCTCTGTTCTCTCTGTATCTCTGTTCTCTCTGTATCTCTGTTCTCTCTGTTCTCTCTGTATCTCTGTTCTCTTGGAATATATGTTCTCTCTGTTCTCTCTGCATCTCTGTTCTCTCTGTATCTCTGTTCTCTCTGTTCTCTCTGTATCTCTGTTCTCTCTGTTCTCTCTGTTCTCTCTGTTCTCTCTGTATCTCTGTTCTCTCTGTATCTCTGTTCTCTCTGTATCTCTGTTCTCTCTGTATCCCTGTATCTCTGTTCTCTCTGTATCTCTGTTCTCTCTGTATCTCTCTATCTCTCTGTATCTCTCTGTATCTCTCTGTATCTCTGTTCTCTCTGTATTTCTGTTCTCTCTTATCTCTGTATCTCTGTTCTCTCTGTATCTCTGTTCTATCTGTATCTATGTACTCTCTGTTATCTCTGTTCTCTCTGTATCTCTGTTCTCTCTGTATCTCTGTTCTCTCTGTATCTCTGTTCTCTTTGTTCTCTCTGTATCCCTGTTAGCTCTGTTCTCTCTGTATCTCTATTATCTTTGTTCTCTCTGTATCTCTGTTCTCTCTGTATCTCTGTTCTCTCTGTATCTATTTTCTCTCTGTTCTCTCTGTATCTCTCTGTATCTCTGTTCTCTCTGTATCTATGTTCTCTCTGTTCTCTCTGTATCTCTGTTCTCTCTGTTCTCTCTGTATCTCTGTATCTCTGTTCTCTCTGTTCTCTCTTATCTCTGTTCTCTCTGTATCCCTGTTATCTCTGTTCTCTCTGTATCTATGTTCTCTCTGTTCTCTCTGTATCTCTGTTCTCCCTGTTCTCTCTGTATCTCTGTTCTCTGTATCTCTGTTCTCTGTATCTCTGTTCTCTGTATCTCTGTTCTCTCTTATCTCTGTTCTCTCTGTATCCCTGTTATCTCTGTTCTCTCTGTATCTCTATTATCTTTGTTCTCTCTGTATCTCTGTTTTCTCTGTATCTCTGTTCTCTCTGTATCTATTTTCTCTCTGTTCTCTCTGTATCTCTGTTCTCCCTGTTCTCTCTGTATCTCTGTTCTCTCTGTATCTCTGTTCTCTCTGTATCTCTGTTCTCTCTGCACTCAACATCTTTCTGTCTCAAACAGACAAAAAACTGTCCATCAAATACAATGTACATGAAGGATCCAGGATCATATTGTGTGTGTGTGTGTGTGTTTGTGTGTGTGTGTGTGTGCGACGCATGTGTGCAGGTCCATCCAATTTTCTGCAGGTTGTTTTTATTAGCCTAGTATGTTTAGGGAATTATTGTAAAATGTTAATAAATAATGCAAATATACCATGTCATTACTTAAGACAATAATTCATGTTTTTAAAGAAGAACAGGTGTGAATTAATAAACTATGACCTGTGATGTGTCAGTGATGTCCTTTGGTGACACCAGAGGGACATACTGTTACACCAAAGGATGTTTAATGTATTGGTAGCTTGGGCAATGCAGGGCCTTGTGGTGATTACCTATCATTACATCACTGTACAGTACCAACTGAAATAGGTTCACACTACTTTCAATAGATTAATATTATTAACAATTTTAGTTGTTTTGCTTTTCCATGTAAAAGACATCAAACCAAATGGAAAAATGCTAATAGATTAGGTTCTAAAAAGATAAAACATATTCATAATAAAAAAAGGTATTCTGTTCTCATGCCATTTGCTTTCCTATTTGCGTAACGACCCTCCGACCAGATATTAGCCTGTTTAAAAAATGTAATGTTTAGCTTTTATTTATTAAATTATGGATGGATTTGGGAAATACATCTCAAAAAATATATTAGTGGAAACAACTTTCTAATTACTGGAAGGAGATTATATTTTTTATTTATATAAAATATATTTCTTTTATTATCAGAAAGCAGATTTATTATCCAATATTTATAGTGAAACACATCTTTTACTGATCCAGTTCATTGACAGTTTGTTGAAAATATCATGTTTGTTTTTCTTTTAGCTGAAAATTTAGCTCTTTGCTGCCTCTAATTCAAAACTGCCATCGCAATGTTAACAATCATTAGAAAGATCTAAAAGAAAACGCTTCTATGTCAACCGAGGGAGGGGCCCTATATAAATTACACTCCCTTTGATGTGTGGGGTGTTACCTAAACAAAGGTTACTATAAAAGAAGGTGTTGATGTTGGGAAATATAGGTGGTGAAAATGAATTGATATTGTCAAACAAAGTCACAGAAAATATGTCAAACTGCTGTCCTGTAGTCGAAACACTTGTAACTCAAAATGACTGTAAAATATTAGTTTGTTGGATAAGCAGTGTGAAAAGAATCGGCCAGCTTGGCGACGTGGTTGGATGAACCATGTGAGTGCGCCTCATCCTCCCACAGATCTGTCCAAGGAGTTGCGGAGCTGCCGACAAAGTAGGGTTAGAGGGAAATGGACAAGACCAATTGGGAAGAGACAAAAAATAGGTAAAAAAAAAAATATATATATATATATATATATATATTTATTTTAAATGAATATTCCCCAAGTTTAACTAATTTATGCACATTGTAGACACAGTGAAGTGTTTTAACATCTACAGTAGACACACATGGACAATAAACAGGGAGACCAACCTCTGCCAGTTAGACACCCTTTGCTGACAGCTGTCACTCTCGTCAGCTGGAGAAACCCACCTGTCCTTTGGGTGGAATGAAGCTCAGCTGATGGGGGCTAAGAGACGGGGGTTGTTTGTGTTGAAAGAGTTGAAGGAGAGGAGCAGAGATAGTGGTTTAACAATGTTTGAGCTATAACGGGACTCTCTTTGTCCTCATTAGCATAGTGCTATCCATTTAACCTTCATCCATGAAGCCCCTGAATCCTCTTCCTTGAGCTTTGAGAGGCCCCCGTTGGATGCTGACCTTAAAGACAGAATCGAGATTGGAAACTAGCAGGGTAGAGTGACCAGAGGAGCAGAGGAAAGTATAAAACCATGGAGAGCTTCTACATTTGGCTAGTGAGCATTATATGTACTATGGCTTCATGTCTGTGGGACAGACTCTTGGATTTTTTCTGCTACAGGAGGAAGCACAGAAAATTCATTGGGTCTAACATGCAGGTAGAGAAGATTTTTTAATGTGATGTCTTGTCAAGTTGTAAAGTGCTTCATGCCAGTGGGGGTTGTAGAGAAAACACATGTGTATTATAAACCACTGGAAATCATTCAGCACCTGGGTCATGTGACCAAGTATTATAGCTAGGATGGCATGGTTTTGGGAAGATCATTTTACAGTACTGGATTTTAGTATGTACTTTTCATCCGGTGTACTCATACTGAATGGAGATGATAAAGGTTTTGCAGTCGAACATAGCCCACCAGTACTTGTTAGCACCATAGATGAGAAGGCTTTAAATATTGGTCTCTTATACTTTACACTTGAAATGACCATGTGTTGTTCCACAGGACTATATTCCTACACAAGAACGTAATGTAAGTTGTAGATTCCCTAGCATATACACTCACCTAAAGGATTATTAGGAACACCATACTAATACTGTGTTTGACCCCATTTCGCCTTCAGAACTGCCTAAATTCTACGTGGCATTGATTCAACAAGGTACTGAAAGCATTCTTTAGAAATGTTGGCCCGTATTGATAGGATGGCATCTTGCAGTTGATGGAGATTTGTGGGATGCACATCCAGGGCACGAAGCTCCCGTTCCACCACATCCCAAAGATGCTCTATTGGGTTGAGATCTGGTGACTGTGGGGGCCATTTTAGTACACTGAACTCATTGTCATGTTCAAGAAACCAATTTGAAATTATCTGAGCATTGTGACATGGTGCATTATCCTGCTGGAAGTAGCCGTCAGAGTATGGCCATAAAGGGATGGACAATGGTCAGAAACAATGCTCAGGTAGGCCGTGGCATTTAAACGATGCCCCATTGGCACTAAGGGGCCTAAAGTTTGCCAAGAAAACATCCCCCAAACCATTACACCACCACCACCAGCCTCCACAGTGGTAACAAGGCATGATGGATCCATGTTCTCATTCTGTTTACGCCAAATTCTGACTCTACCATCTGAATGTCTCAACAGAAATCGAGACTCATCAGACCAGGCAACATTTTTCCAGTCTTCAACTGTCCAATTTTGGTGTGCTCTTGCCAATTGTAGCCTCTTTTTCCTATTTGTAGTGGAGATGAGTGGTACCCGGTGGGGTCTTCTGCTGTTGTAGCCCATCCGCCTCAAGGTTGTGCATGTTGGGGCTTCACAAATGCTTTGCTGCATACCTCGGTTGTAACGAGTGGTTATTTCAGTCAACGTTGCCCTTCTATCAGCTTGAAGCAGTCAGCCCATTCTCCTCTGACCTCTAGCATCAACAAGGCATTTTTGCCCACAGGACTGCCGCATACTGGATGATTTTCACTTTTCACACCATTCTTTGTAAACCCTAGAAATGGTTGTGCGTGAAAATCCCAGTAACTGAGCAGATTGTGAAACACTCAGACCGGCCCATCTGGCACCAACAACCATGTCACGCTCAAAATTGCTTAAATCACCTTTCTTTCCCATTCTGACATTCAGTTAGGGGTTCAGGAGATTGTCTTGACCAGGGCCACACCCCTAAATGCATTGAAGCAACTGCCATATGATTGGTTGAGTAAATCATTGCACGGGTGTTCCTAATAATCCTTTAGGTGAGCTTATATTGCAACATATCTCAACGCTTTTCACTTTCAACACTAACAGAGACCATCTCTGTTTATATAGCCTCAAAGTTGTCTTGTGACATCACAAAATATTAACAGTTTGTTTCTCATTACTTCTATATGTTTCCTCAATATTTTTCACCTCTGAATATGGGTTTGGACTCTTTTCTTTAAAAACGTTGTGTAACAGGGAGAAAAGCATTTTAGTGGTCTCTTGTACATACACTATATATCCCAAAGTATGTGGACACCCCTACTAATGGTGGAGGAGGGATAATGGTCTGGGGCTATTTTTCAGTTTTTGAGCTAGGCCCTTTAGATCCAGTGAATGATCATCTTAATGCTACAGGATACAAACACATTTTAGACAGTTGGGTGCTTCCAAAATTGTGGCAACAGTTTGGTGAAGGATCTTTCCTGTTCCAGCACGACTGTGCCCCTGCGCACAAAGTGGGGTCCATAAAAACATGGTTCAACACGTTTTGGTGTAAAGGAATTCAAGTGGCCTGAGCAGAGCCCTGACCTCAACCCAATTGAACACATTTGGGATGAATTGGAATGGCAATTGCGAGCTAGGCCTTCTCATCCAACATCAGTGCCTGACTTCACAAATGCTCTTTTGGCTGAATGGACACAAATCCCCACAGACATACTACAAAATCTTGCAGAAAGCCTTCCTAGAAGAGTGGCGGCTGTTATAGCTTCAAAGGGGGGGCCAACTCCATATTAAGGCCCATGGTTTTGGAATAGGATTTACAAAAATGCTCATATGGATTTGATGGTTAGGTGTGCAAATACCTTTGGCTTTTTAATGTGTTATTAGAGTGGCACCTGTGAAATGGGACTTATGTGACTACAGCATTGTTACGGTTTTGATGTAGTGTGAGGTGAAGAAAGGAGACCAAAGCAGGAGTATAGTGCTGTCATTTGTTCTTTATTCTTCCCCAGTAAACAAATATGTCCTCTGACGTACAGGAGTGCATACAAATACAATTAGAGTCCATATCTCAGTTCAAAAGCACACCACCCCACTCTGGGATGGCGTAACAAGCATTTTGTGGCTGTTAGGTGAAAACCAATTATCTCTCAAAAACAGACATATTTTAAATATATGTGAAAAATAAAATGGGCAAAAATATGGTTATCACTCAAGGTAGAACTTGTGTCACGGCTCAGACCGTGGCAGGTGCCAATCAGGACTTGAATTAGACTGATTGTGTGATTGTGTGCAGTTCTCCCGGACAATGACATAATTTCCCACCAATCACTTGTCTTGTTTTCTGTTCACAATCATCAGCTGTCAGTAATCCACTCATTAATCAGTGTATTCCGTGGCGGTTCTAAGAGGAATCAGTCTGATTGGCGTGACGTCCTTGTGGGGTTCCAGTGCGGCCGAGTTGGAGCAGGAGAGAGCGGAACTGCGGGAATTTGATTTGCGTAGTGAGAGACAGTTGCGAGGAGGGGGCAGTCTGGATATGGTGGTAGTGGTGGGTCGCAACAGCTGTGCTGTGAGTGAGGTCGGCATGGAGGGGGGTTTGGACGGGAGTGTGGGTGTTGCTGGTGGGGGGGAAGTTGAGGAGTCACATTATGTACGGAGGAAGAAGAAGCATGCATGGAAGAAAGAGGGTGGTGAGTGTAGTTTAGGAGAGGGTGAAGGGCCGGCACTTGGTGGTGTGGAGCAGGGGTTTTAGGTGATTGTGGTGTTTGCAGCCCCGACAGCTAAGGTGTTGCACCCGGTGTTACTCACTGCGGCGATTACGGCACAGGTTGGGAGGGTGACAGACGCTAGGTGTTTGAGTGGTGGTAGGGTTCTTATTGTGGTGGGTAGTGTGTAGTTAAAGGGTTAAGTTGCTGAAGTTGGAGATGTTGAATGGGGGTAAGGTAAAATGTCTGGTGCCTGGGAGTGCTGCAAAGGTGAAAGGGATGATCACAGGTGTTCTGGAGGATCTATCCATGGAGGAGCTTAAAGAGGTGGTGTCGGGAGGAGTTGTGGAAGCGAGACGTTTGGGCAGTAGGGCGTTAGGGTTATTTATATAAATAGTTATTTAGCACAAATAGGATTTGTTGGAGATACTGGAATTTGAATTGTTTGGTTTGTTTTTTTGCCAGGTGTGTTTTTATTTAACCATAAGATGGCACATAAATTAGTAAAGCAAACATAGGTAACAATACAGGTAACAAAGACGATGGCCTGATGAGTGTCTAAATTCTGGATGAAGGTATTTTGGACCATTTCTCCTTGCAAAACATCTCCAGTTCAGTTCAGTTGGATGGTTGTTAAGGATGGACAGCCCACTTCAAATCACCCCACAGATTTTCAATGATATTCAGGTCTGGGGACTGGGATGGCCATTCCAGAACATTGTACTTGTTCCTCTGCATAAATGCCTTAGTAGATTTTGAGCAGTGTTTTGTTCGTTGTCTTGTTGAAATATTCAGCCCCGGCATAACTTCAACTTTGTGACTGATTCCTCAACATTATTGTCAAGTATCTGCTGATATTGAGTGGAATCCATACGACCCTCAACTTTAACAAGATTCCCAGTACTGGCACTGGCCACACAGCCCCTCAGCATGATGAAACCTCCACCAAATTTTACTGTGGGTATCAAGTGTTTGTCTTGGAACACTGTGTTCTTTTGCCGCCATGCATAACACCCCTTGTTATGACCAATTAACTCCATCTTTGTTTCATCAGTACACAGCGCCCAAAAGGAAGCTGGCTTGTCCAAATGTGCATTTGCTTACCTCAAGCAACTCTGTTTGTGGCTTGTGTACAGAAAAGGCTTCTTCCACATCACTCTCCCGTACAGCTTGTCCTTGTGCAAAGTGCTCTGAGTTGTTGAAGGATGTAGCAATAATGATGCAACCATCTGCAGCAAGATGATGTTGTAGGTCTTTGGAGGTGGTCTGTGGGCTGTTTTTGACCGTTCTCACCATCCTTCACCTCTCTGATATTTGACTTGGCCTGCCACTTCTGCCCTTAACAAGAACTGTGCTTGTGGTCTTCCATTTCCTCACTATGTTCCTCAGTGGACACTGACAGCTTAAACCTCTGCGATAGCTTTTTGTAGCCTTCCCCTAAACCATAATGTTGGACAATCTTTGTTTTCAGGTCATTTGAGTTGTTTTGAGGCCCCCATGTTGCCACTCTTCAGAGAAGAGTCAAAGAGAACAACAACTTGCAATTGGCCACCTTAAATACCTTTTCTCATGATTGGATGCACCTGTCTGAAGTTCAAGGCTTCATGAGCTCACCAAAACAATTAGCTGTGTCTCAGTGTGAAGGCTGCATCCTCCGAAGGCCGCATTTATAGGGGGATTTTGCGCATTTGAAGGCTGATTGCGTCACAGCAGTGCTACAAAGGCTGTCTCAATTCAAACTCTGCACCCTTCGAACGCCGCATTTGTCACTGCAGCGCGACGAAGGCTGCACCAGTTTGGAATGTCATTCAAATGCGACACCAAATGCACCCATAATTTTCTCGGGCAAATGAAGGATATAAAAAAGGACACTTCACAGCCTACCCTTCCTCAGAATTCATAGCGCACCGGTGACGACGCAATTGTATTCAAAGAAAATAGCTGGTGTTAATAGCGTGGTGGCCGAGGAATTCACATATAAATGTGTGTTTTTTTTATTTTATGCTTCAAAATGTGTGAAAACTACAGGTTTAAAACTTGTCAACCCATTGGAACTGCCTCTCGCTTTGCTTCTTCCTGGAGCTGTATTCTGCTAGCAACACTAACGATGATGTCATAAGTTTGGTATTATGATAAAGCCTTCAAAATAAAAGGCTGAATGTCAACGCCAGTGTGGTAATTTCACTGCAATCCTACATTAAGTAGTTGCTTTCCTGTATGACTCAGACTTAGAAAGGAAACAGAGTTCCACCTTTTGATATCTTCTCTATTTTTTATCAAAAGGTGGCCAAAGTTCATCTCTGCAAGCCGTGAAATATTATTTGGTAGGTGTATACCTAAATATTTCAATGAACGATTATCCCAGCTTAACTGAAAATTTTCAGTAAGACATGTTGGAGGGAAGTAATTAAAAGCCATTAATTGAGTCTTTTGTATATTCAATTTATAACCAGAAAAAATACCACATTTTTGTAAGAGGTTCATTAAATCAAGAAATGTATTAGAAGGGTCACTTAAATATATCAAGATATCATCTGCGTAAAGAGCTACCTTATGATCATCCCCTTTTATATTAAGTCCCCTGATACTTTCTGTCTGTCTCAGCCATTGTGCGAGGGGTTGAAAGAAAACAGGTTTATAAAAATGCTTATACTTTCGAATACATGGGACGACACAACTGCTATTGGTGGGTGTGGTTTCACAATGATTTACTCAATATGAAATTCATGGCTAAACCTTTTCATGAAACTTTTACAGAAGCAACAGTAAATGCAATGTCAAAAGTGTGTAAATATTTGAGTATTCACCAAAGAAATTATGAATGATTAACTGAACAAACAATATTGCAAACATGTATAATTTAATTTCAACTAAAACAACAACAATATAACACCATTATTAACAAACAACTAATCTATAAAAACATAATAAACTAAACAGAACTAGCAAACTAAATCATTCTTCTGTCTCACAGATCTCTGCCTCAACAATAGTATTCCCTGAGGTTGTGATGATTAAATGAAAGTGCATAGTTTTTCAAAGGCAGCCCACAGGGCCTCCTCAGTTTCATAAACCACATCTCCCTCCTCCACCAAGAGCTGCAGAAATCCTGGCTTTTCAAATTCAGTAGCTCCCAGAACACTGACCACAGCCTTAGTGACTGTGTCCAGGCTGGAGGTAATTCACATTTCTTAGCACAGATTTCACGTTCATGTGATCAAAATGTTTGAAATAAAACATTTATCCGCTGGAGGTGTCCCTCAAAGTCGATAAACAACTGTGTGGCCTAAAAATCACAACTGCACTGGTGACTGAAAATATTTTTCTGTTTTTTTCTTCTTGAGTGCAATGTCTCAGAATATTAATATTCTAAAATGTACTGAACTCATCCACTGCTTAAGAGATTAGGCATTAATATTCTAAAATGTACTGAACTCATCCACTGCTTAAGCATTCAACCCTCCTCCCTTTGCCTTAATAAAGGAGAATATTTCAGAAATCTAAAACTGATCAGACAAAAAATACTTTTCTTGTTATTATACTTGTCTAAATGTCTAAGGCTAGAAAAAAATAATAATTGCATGATTGCATGTATGATCACATTATTTAAATATTTAGAGGGTGTTTTAAATACTTTACATTATTTATTCTTCATACATACATACTCATTATATATTTTGTGTGTATTTGGCATATTTAAATTAACAATTAAATAATCAATGAAGAAAACTACCTCAAGGGCTGTATAGGCCGTCGATTGGAGGCGTAAGCCATATGGGGTTCTTTCCTTTCACATGTTTCAGCCTGGCCTGCTGACCCAAGTCCTTCAGGAACATGGCTGCCTCCCTCCAAAGACTCACAGAAACCCGATGTTTGTCCTATAAAAAAATAAGATAAATATTATTTGTATCCCTTTAATATAATATCCCATAATATTCCCTTTAAATACAAAATTACCACACCATTGCTAGGTTATATGTTATGTAGCCTATATGAATATATTTTTATTGTTGTGTCATGCCTAAAAAATGCATTGCCCAGTCATAAATGGGTTTATAAGATACCAGTAAGAATCCCAATGCACCAATCCCCAGAATACTCACATTTAATGAACATTAAACAAATAAACTTTTCTGTCTTTTCTGCCATGCCTTTACAACAAAAGTCGCCAGCTTATATACATTAAAACTAAATAACATCATCAGTACACCAAAACACTTCAGGGGATTGAACAGATAATTCAGTTAAAAGGGGAGTTGTTTACACATCATATATATGACAATACAACAGAAAATGTGATTCATTCTAGACTTCTCCTAATTCACACCACCTTTGATCTTCTTGGATATTTTTAATCTACCCACTTCAAGGGCAAGGGGAAGTAGTCTTGTTCTAAACTGAGCCACTAATGACCTCTGACTCCTCTAATGTTAACCCTAACCTTAACCATTACCCTAAAACATATTCTAAACACACCCCTACCCTTAAAATAGACAATTAGTTGCTTATTAACAGATAGTTTATTGATAGTTTGTTGATGATTTGACTATCTGTTAATAAGCAACTAATTGTCTATTTTAAGGGTAGGGGTGTGTTTAGAATATGCTTTAGGGTAATGGTTAAGGTTAGGGTTAACATTAGAGGAAGGGTTAAGGTTAGGATTAGGGTTAGAGTTAGTAGATAGTTTGTTAAAATCTTGTTGATAGTCTGCAGATAATCTGTAGAGCATCTACAGATACACTTTTTGGACTCTCAAAATAAAGTGTTACCAATGTTCCTCATTTATAATTCTCCCCACATCGATTTTACCTTTGAAAATGTAGCTTACATAATACAAACTAAAACTATAGATACTTTGCAGACCTTTATTTTAAAGGCAACATGAAAACAAGTCTTATTGTTGCAGCAAAATGTGACTTGTGATTTGAAAACAAGGACTTCGTCCCACCTCTGCAAATCACCATACTTTTAAAACTGTGAATAAGGGACAGCACAATTAATGTGTTAATATTCTTCAAACACATTTTTGGTCAAATTGTATTGTAAAGCATTGTAAAAAGTCCAAAGTATAACAAGGCTGGGTTCATCTGTTTTGGGATGTTCTAAATAAAAACCTATGACCAGGTAAAGGGAGTTCATAAATAACCATTGATCATTAGGAACATTTATTTACTCTTAGTTTTCAATGAATTGATGACTGTTTAGGTGAGAACTCCCTTTACCTGGTCAGTTGTGTTAATTGGTAGTGCTGGGGAGAGGGCACATCCAGGTAGTCAATGCAGTCTTCTAAATTCATAACAGCATCATGGCTCTATCAATGACATATTCTTGATCTGACATCCTCTGCTGATTGAGAATGTATTCATAGAGCCAATTGTGAAATTGGAAAAAGAAGTCTGCATTATTATTTTGACAATTTGAACGACACTTTGCAGACCAGAAAGACCATGAAGAACTGCAAGCTGGCAGTTGGCAGAAAATTTTTTGGAATCCACGCAGCTGACTTTTGTTATACAAAATGTTATGGACAAAAAGCAATTGAACTTACCTATTTATGAGTTTTCAATATGAAAGACCATTGTTTTTCACAAACATATCTCATGCATAGTGGGACACATCCATATACTCATGCGCTACATCGAACCTGCTCTCCCTGAGTGAGCGAGCTGCCTGATGAGCGAGATAGTAAAATAATTAGAACTAGATCCAGCGATTTAGGTACAACATAGACAAATAATATGTATTTTAGATTTTTCCCCTTTGCCTGTGAAAGTTGAATAGCTCAGCACTCCTGTCTGTTCCCTGAATGACTCCTACTCGAAATCCTCCATGTATTTATTCTTATAAAAAATGTGCCTATGCCTCTCTTTTTTCCGCTATCTGGATATTAGGGGACTGTAGGATGTCAACATATTTTGTGGTACGGAATAGAACCTCAAACAGGGAGTTGGTACTGTAAGTTTATCAGTGACTACGCGTCAGTTTCATTAAGTCGAGTTGCGCGGATGGCAGGAAGGGTTAGTTAGCGACCATGCAACTTTGCTTACCATCATCCAGGGAAAATAATGATTAACATTTTTAACTCAGAGGACGAGACTCCTTAGAGTTTATCTTATGCTAAAGGGGTGCTAGGCTTATTCTTAGGAGTGCTTTAGCCCCATATCACCCCTGCCTGCCGCCACCGCTGCCAGCTTCATATGTTAGAAATTAATCAAGAATAAAAAACAAATATTTATTGTCCGATGTGTACTCCAAAGCTACAGTGCAGCCCCAAAAGTTAATTTTTCCTGCGTCTTGGGTTACCCTTTTTTCTAGAATGATCTGTGATTAATTGATAACCTCCATCTAAAACACCAGTTCTTTACCAGATTCAACATACTTTGTAAATCCTCCAATAGATTCAGCCAGTAGAGCAATGTTGTCTGCGTACAACAAAATACCTATCCATCCATCCATTATCATCCGCTTATCCGGGATCAGGTCGCGGGGGCAGCAGCTCCCGCAGTGGACCCCAAATGTCCTTTTCCCGAGCCACATTAACCAGCTCCGACTGGGGGATCCCGAGGCGTTCCCAGGCCAGGTTGGAGATATAATCCCGCCACCTAGTCCTGGGTCTTCCCCGAGGCCTCCCCTCAGCTGCACGTGCCTGGAAAACCTCCCTAGGGAGGCGCCCAGGGGGCATCCTTACCAGATGCCCAAACCACCTCAACTGGCTCCTTTCGACGCAAAGGAGCAGCGGCTCTACTCTGAGATCCTCACGGATGACTGAGCTTCTCACCCTATCTCTACAAAATACCTAACTTTAAATTATTCATATGTATACCCATATCTGATTCCTTAATTTCCAAATCCAGATAATTTAGGTATATTGTGAACAGAGTAGGAGAAAGAACATCCCCTTGTTTAACGCCATAAGAAGATTTAAATGATCCAGTTGGTAGATTGTTTACTTCTACACAAGCAACTGAACAACTAAGGATTTTGCTGCTTTTTAAAAGCTGATTTCTGGATGGGTTTTATAATGGATTTTTACCATGTAGAGGGAACAATAATTTAAAACAGAAATTTAACAAACTGAAAAGCACATGCAAAATAGATGGTGCCTTTAATACTTTGGAATTCCCTCCACTTCAAAATGTAGACTTGCCTATAACCACTCTCGCTTCCTCTAACCTAATGTATTGATTCAAAAACACATTTCATGAGAACCCATCTTTATCCATATTTCTTTCCAACTCATCTTTTAAATCTCCTAAATAAGAGATAAAAAAACATCCCATGTCCAGACAGTTGAGCAGTCTGTGTAAATTTTGTACCTTGATTTGATATTATTTCTGTGATTCTCAATGACCAGGCTGAGACACAATATTCCACCCTTAACAGACTGATTTTAAGAAACACTGTCACAGATATTGGTCATTTCAAACTATGACACATTACAATACAGGACCACCTTTCAAGCAGGCCTACTGGTATTCACTTTCGTCTATTCAACAACCATAAAGTCTCCATCTCTCTCATTTCTCTTTCTGGAGCTGTCCATGGTGCTGAAACTGAAGCGCACCTTTCCAAACAGTAGCAGTATTAGTTTATAGCTACCTGCTCCAATGTGAATGGTCAGAAGCCCCTCTGCCCTGACAGCCTCCACTATTGCTGTGCTTACTGAGTTTGGGTAAAGTATCTTCTCCGCCTACTCCCGTAGCGCATATGCCACTTCCAGCAGAGCCAAATGGAAAAACGGTGTCTACTTTGTTATATTAATGGTATACGGTGGCGCCTGGCCACGCAGTGCATATCCCCTCATTATTTAACTGGAACCAGTAGTCACTTGAGGCAAATTCCTCATAGAGAGTAACTTTTGTGACAAAATTTCCATCAGATAAAATTGCTATTTTATTCTCTTTGGAGACCAATGGTCTAACTGCCCCGTACTCGAAACAACAGGAGAGCACTCTTTTCTGGTTTGGTTGTTACTGCTGCAATATGAGTAGGCAGGGGCATATAGTATGGTGTCTCTGTTCTACCTCTGAGGATTGTATTCAAAGCCATTCTGAAACAGAAACACAGAAGGAAACAAAAATAATTAATATGACAGAATAAGACGGCACACATCAGTAAAATAGCTTACAGCCTCAAATTTGATACTATCTGCTGTCATACTGTTGGAGTTGGAGTTTTGCTTTCATGTTCCCGCCACTGAAGCTTTTGCTTTATCTCCATCGTTCTATCCTTAAATGGCGGCTAGTATATGGTTATGGTGGCTAGTAGCCTACGGTTACCCACACCGGTTTAAGGTCCTCTCGCATTATTTTTAATATTTGTTGTGTTATTTTTGTCAGAAATTTCATTGGACATTTAACATCCTAAATACTAAGCCTTTTGGTATTAATTTGTCTATTTAGTAATAGGCAGCCATAAAGTCTCCATCTCTTTCTGGAGCTGTCCATGGTGATAAAACTGAAGCTCATCTTTCCAAACAGTATCAGTATTACTTTACAGAATAGAAAAACAAACCAAAAACATGTACCTGTGTAACAGAACCTGTGTAACAGCAGACTGGTTAGAAAAATGTAACCTCTAAATACAGAGACTATGTCAATCCTTTTATTAAATCCAGTCTTTAAGAGGGACTACCAGTCAGTGTATGATGTCCTACCTAGCACTGCCAACCTGTTCACCTGGGGCCTGGTGGACTCAACCGCTTGCAAATTCTGCCAGGAAAAAGGGATCAGTAGAGCACATCCTCAGCTGCTGCTGAAAAATAAGCTCTGGTTAAGGAGGGGGACATGTGGCGTAGTGCGCTTCCTAGACGCAAGTCGAGGTCTGATCGCCCCTCTGGCTGGGTCGCCCGGGTGATTGTGTCTGATGTAAGACCCAAAAACACCCTGTCACCCCAGCACCATCACTGACGATGTCTCCAGGTTGCAGTAGTATTCAAGAACTATCAGTAAACAAAACAGGGTCATCTTAAAACTGAAAGAGCCTAATTAAACACAAAGCACATCAGCTCCCCATCAGTTCAAAAATAAAACAGCACAATTCTACAATCTTTATGTTTGCTGCTAAAACGGCGAACAAACTCATCCATATCTATTGACTTTGCCCGTCTTGATTCAATGCTCAACACTCCAAGGTGGCTTAACCGGTCATCACCCATGGTTGTTCTTAGGTGGGTTTTAATAAGCTTAACCGATCATCATCCATGGTTGTTCTTAGGTGGGTTTTAATAAGCTTAACCGATCATCATACATGGTTGTTCTTAGGTGGGTTTTAATAAGCTTAACCGATCATCATCCATGGTTGTTCTTAGGTGGGTTTTAATAAGCTTAACCGATCATCATCCATGGTTGTTCTTAGGTGGGTTTAAATAAGCTTAACCGATCATCATCCATGGTTGTTCTTAGGTGGGTTTTAATAAGCCGAGAAGTTCATGGAATACCTCTTTAAATGGTTCCAAAAACACAACAAACTCAAGAAGAGTGGCCATAGTCTTTACTATTTTTTGCTTTTCTCTCTAAAACCCTCTTGGTTTGATGTAGCTACATGTTTCAGAGCTTCTCTATTCACCTCAAAAATATCAGCAAACGAAAACAGGTGTTCCTCGTTTAACAAATGTGCTGCTTGGATACCTCTCATTATTGTGCAGTTGGGTTTGGAGAAGGGCCTCTAATTCACCAATCATGGAGTCAATGACAGGATAACATATTGCTATTCTAAATGCTTCCAAATCACCTTGCACACTTCTTTGTTCTCCAGTTGGAGAAGTGATTACAGATCCCTGAAGCTTACTGCTGGTCTTCTCCAAGCTGATGTCATTTTTGGGCAGTCTCCTCTTTCCACAGCTCCTGTAAAATTGCCACATTCATGTACTGTTGTAATGTGTCACATAGAGCCTCCACAAGGTCCACAGCTGAGCCAGGTTTAATGAAGCAGATTGCAGCATGTCAGACAATACTTTGGACTGACCCAGCACTGTTTTGAAGGTCACCAGAAGCCCAAGAAGTCTGGTCCAGTTGTGCAAATAGACCTCAAGCTTCCACTGACCGATCACCACTGCTTTCTAGCATGATCGCCTGAAGAACACATATTACTCCAGGAAGTCTCTGTAAGATTATGGCAGGGTGAATATCTGCATGCCCACCTAGTGTCACTGTCTTTGGAGTTCACAAGGCTGTTCAACGTACATAGTCTTTTGAATATCAAGCCATTTTTTACAAACGAGCCAGATATAAAAACATAATGCTTCTGTAAAAGAGAAAAGAAGCAATCAGCTTTAGGAATTGACTTGTGATGTGAGCAATGTGATGTGAACTAGATTTAAGCAATGTTCATTGCATTGCACATAAAATGCATGCTTGGCAATCTCCTTAATCTGTGTAGACACACCTGAGTGCTTGCCACTCATGAAAGTAAACACCATCATAACCCTGTCCTACAATATCGTTTCAATATTCTAGACAATATCTTTCAAGGCACGTAATTATCATGTTGGTTAATCCTGTAGCATTCAGGCTGTCTGCTTGCTGATAGTCTAAAAGCTCTCATGGACCACCCCATCAGATTATCCTTAAGACTAAAGAGTTGCTCTTTTTTCCAGATCTTTGATTTCATCAGCAATAACACTGAAGACCTCACTGCCCTTCACCTCTTTAATAATGTCATCGCGCACCATCTCTGCTAAGCACTCCAGTATTTCATTTTGAATGATTTTACTAGTGTACTTGGCATTTTTTACAGTACATCCATTTGTTTCTGTATTAGAGGATTATGTTTAGCCATTTCCTCCAAGACAGCTAAAAAGTTCACTTTGTAGTGAGAGTCCTCACATTCTCAAAGACCTCTTTGTGCAATATTCTGTGTTGAGGTTAGAAGAAGCACATTTACAATAGTTTTTATGTACAGTCGTATGCAAAAGTTTAGGCACCCCTGACATTTCCATGATTTTCTTTTTTAATTAATTGGGTGTTTGGATCAGCAATTTTATTTTGATCTATCAAATAACTGAAGGACATAGTAATATTTCAGTAGTGGAATTAGGTTTATTGGATGAACAGAAAATGTGCAATATGCATCAAAAACGAAAATATCATAATTTTTGTAAGTAAGCAAATACAATTTAATTATTACTTAGCATTTACGAAGACTGCTTGCTTATTTTTAATGGAATAACCTTAACAGCGGCCATAACATTAGCATAGTTACACTGGACAACCTGCTTCCAAAAACCAGCAATAAAGATGTTTGAGGCATGGTTGGGAAAATCCTGACAAATGTCCTGACATTTCAGTGAATAAGATTATTTACAGGTCCTTCTAAAATAATTTGCATATTGTGATAAAGTTCATTATTTTCCATAATGTAATGATAAAAATTAAACTTTCAAATATTTCAGATTCATTGCACACTAACCGAAATATTTCAGGTCATTTATTGTTTTAATACTGATGATTTTGGCATACAGCTCATGAAAAAACAAAATTCCTATCTCAAGAATTAGCATATCATGAAAAGGGTCTCTAAACGAGCTATTAACCTAATCATCTGAATCAACTAATTAATTCTAAACACCTGCAAAAGATTCCTGAGGCTTTTAAAAACTCCCAGCCTGTTTCATTACTCAAAACCGCAATCATGGGTAAGACTGCCGACCTGACTGCTGTCCAGAAGGCCATCATTGGCACCCTCAAGCAAGAGGGTAAGACACAGAAATACATTTCTGAACAAATAGGCTGTTCCCAGAGTGCTGTATCAAGGCACCTCTGTGGGAAGGAAAAAGTGTGGCAAAAAACGCTGCACAACGACAAGAGACAAATTCCTGAGGAAGATTGTGGAGAAGGACCGATTCCAGACCTTGGATGACCTGCGGAAGCAGTGGACTGAGTCTGGAGTACAAACATCCAGAGCCACCGTGCATAAGCGTGTGCAGGAAATGGGCTACAGATCCCGCATTCCCCAGGTCAAGCCACTTTTGAACCAGAAACAGCGGCAGAAGCGCCTGACATGGGCTACAGAGAAGCAACAACAAAACAACAACGAATTTAGCATGTCATTCGGAAATCAAGGTGCCAGAGTCTGGAGGAAGACTGGAGAGAAGGAAATGCCAAAATGTCTGAAGTCCAGTGTCAGGTACCCACAGTCAGTGATGGTCTGGGGTGCCATGTCAGCTGCTGGTGTTGGTCCACTGTGTTTTATCAAGGGCAGGGCCAATGCAGCTAGCTATCAGGAGATTTTGGAGCATTTCATGCTTCCATTTGCTGAAAAGCTTCATGGAGATGAAGATTTCATTTTTCAGCACGACCTGGCACCTGCTCACAGTGCCAAAACCAGTGGTAAATGGTTTACTGACAATGGTATTACTGTGCTCAATTGGCCTGCCAACTCTCCTGACCTGAACCCCATAGAGAATCTGTGGGATATTGTGAAGAGGAAGTTGAGAGACGCAAGACCCAACACTTGCGCAACACAATGAGCTTAAGGCCGCTATCGAAGCATCCTGGGCCTCCATCACACCTCAGCAGTGCCACAGGCTGATTGCCTCCATGCCACGCCGCATTGAAGCAGTCATTTCTGCAAAAGGATTCCCGACCAAGTATTGAGTGCATAACTGAACATAATTATTTAAAGGTTCACTTTTTCTTTTTTTTCTATTACAAACACTTCTTTTATTGGTCAGATGAAATATGCTAATTCTTTGAGATAGGAATTTGGGGTTTTCATGAGCTGTATGCCAAAATCATCAGTATTAAAACAATAATGAGACCTGGTGAATACCTGTGGTGGACGAGACCCGGTGGAGACTTCTGGTGGATGAGACCCGGTGAATACCTCTGGTGGACGAGACCGGGTAGAGACCTCTGGTGGACGAGACCCGGTGGAGACTTCTGGGTGAGACCTGGTGACCTCAGGAGGTCGAAGGGTCACAGCCTTTTTGACTTGTGGGGCGAGTAGAGCTGTATTCCCTCGGTCCACAATTGTACCTAGGGGACAGGAGCCTGAGGCCAGATGACCGGGACCTGAAGCTAAATGTTTGGGGCTGAGGTTAGAGGACCGGAACTTGAGGCTAGAGAACTGAGACCTGTTACTGGAAGGTTTAAGCAATGGCTTGGCAATGTTAAGGACCCCACTCTAGGGATAGAGGTCCTGACCTGAGAGATTAGGTCCTTGATGTGAGGCACAAATGTAGTTACAGGAGAATGAGAGCCGTGACAGGAGACTGAGGGGCCGTGACAGGAGACTGAGGGGCCGTGACAGGCAAGGCCGTAACCAGGATTTAACAAATACCGAGGTCAAAAATACCCCCCCCCAAAAAAAAGACATTTTATAAGACAACATATTTATTTTCAATAACAACGTTTGTGTTAATTCAACAATAGGTTATGTTTGGGCCATGCTAAAAGGATAATATTCATCACTTCACAACACCTTAATTATCCATATAATATTTAGCTTA